>WIPJ01001231.1:8159-25760 GCA_018155075.1 Cassiopea andromeda | reverse complement strand
ATAACTGTCACGTCAATTCTTGAGTTTCTGTAATTCTTCAGGGGGGCTTAGCCCCCCGTAGCATTGCCCTGAGGTGGCTTTAGCCCCCATGTCCCCACATAGTCGGCACCTATGCTGTAGCATTACACTTGTGCGGATAACCTACTTTTTACATCTCTAGGATTATAAGAAGTTGAGTATGCTGCGTGAAAAGTATCCTGAAGTTCCTATCATGGGCCTAACGGCGACAGCAACACCGCGCGTCCAAAGAGATGTGTTAAACCAACTGCAACTCAAAGAACCGGAAATGTATGTCATAATCTTATTATCCATCCATCTTGTACTGTAGCATTCATTTAGTAGTTCACTAGATTTTTCGTTTCATGTCAATCTTGTGCAGACTTTCATTTCTGATCGTACATTCAATTCTGAGCATTACTTTTGATGTACTACAATGCAAGCTGATTGGATGTCGGAAATCCTCCACAGTCAACAGTAGTGTAAATGTTGTTTTCAATGTATCAAAATCGTTACTACAAGTTTTGTAATGCATATTCTTCATGTCAGATTCATTCAAAGTTTCAACCGCCGTAACTTACAGTACTCTGTGAGACCAAAATCGAAGAAGGCTCTGGAGGAGATCGCTACGATGATCATTCATAATTATCGTAACAGCTCTGGAATTATTTACTGCTTCTCAAGGTATGTTGTTCCAATAGAAATGACTTCATAAGCCCCAGAATCAAGATAAATATGTAGGCCACAAAATAATTCTTCTGATCCATGAGAACTTTTGCATAACGTTTCTGTTTGTATCAGGAATGTTTTGGGATGTTCCATCAGATTCACTTAATTTCATAAAACTTTCCTTACGCTACAGCATATTAATAAAGATTATGAAAAAGTTTGATGGCTCATAGCTTCTTAATAGTATTAATTTTTATTCATTGCAAAACAATCATCACTTGAGTGATTTACAATTTGTTTTTCTGTCGATTCATTATTTTGATTAAAGGGGGGGGGGTAGAGAAAGCATTTTACATGCTGTGTGTTAAGCCACGAAGCAGTGTATTTGCTTACACGGTATTTTGTTATAAGGAAAAAGTTTATAAGAATATGAGGCTCAAATGGTCAAAATCCTAAGAAAGTTTTAAGAAAATCACACGGCTCAACTTCCAAAATTTAGTTTTTTTATTAGCCAAAAATCAACATTTCGTCGTTATTGCGTTCGAAATGTTAAAGATGGAATTCACATTCAAATATTACAATATTGATAACGAAAGTGTAAGCCATTTTAGCCAGTTTATTTCAGTAAAAGTTAATAAAAATTTAAGAAAATCTCAGGCTCAATTTCGGGGAAAGTTAAGAAAATTGAGGCTCAGGCAGTGACGATTTTCTTATAGAAAAATACGTGTACAGAAAAATATAAGCTAGGAACGAATGCTCCCCTCCCTACTTTTACCCAAGTGTCTACAATTGTTCCAAAGCGTATTAATTTTCCCTTTGCTAATATTTCATAGACGTGAATGTGAAAAAGTTGCAACGTATTTGAGAAGTAAGAACATTAGTGCGCGACCATACCATGCCGGGTTAAAGGATAATGAACGAATACATGTTCACGAGAGTTGGCTTCAAGACACATTTAAGGTTATTGCAGTGTTTGCTTATTTTTGATTCATTACATTTCATTCGTTGTGTATCTGTTACTTATCAGATGTGAACTAACGGGAAGGCAGAGCTTGGCTGCGCCTGAAATTTATCTATAATGTTGGATATTAGTTTTATACTTGTATGTTTTGTATGTTTTTTAGTATTTGTATATACGAAATTATCTAATGCATTTTTTAATTGACTTTTTCATTGTAATGATATTGTTATGCTCAATGAAATCACGTTTTTGGAATATTTACTCTGTTTTCTTCACTATATTTTTAGCATTTATTTAACAATATCTACGATTTTTATCTATGATTTCTATTCAATAATGATGTTAGTATTATAGGTTTTGTTCTTTTCTTGGCTTTAGGTCGTGTGTGCAACTATAGCATTTGGCATGGGAATCGATAAACCGGATGTTCGATTCGTTGTGCACCATTCATTGCCAAAGTCTGTTGAAGGGTATTTTCAGGAATCTGGTCGTGCAGGGCGCGATGGAAGAAAGGCACTCTGCGTTCTGTATTACATGTACTCAGATATGCACAAAATCCGCAAGTATGTTTCACCTTCTCAAATTCCTGTCTTGGCTTTGTAGTTATGCATGATCAACATTCACTATTCTCTAGCGTGATTTTGTGATTTCTAGTTTGTATGCACCTCCCCCTAGAAGCAGTCCATGCCCAGAGACACGTGCGATCGCATGAGCGCTTGTCCACACACGTACAAAAATACCCAGCGCAAACGAAAAATCGCTCGTGCCAACATCACTATCAACCGTGCAATCTCACATGCCATATAGGAACTTCGTTTTCGCGACTGCAACACTAGTGACTGTCACCTTTTGCTTTCATAACTCTGCTTTATCCAGCTTTATCCTAAATGAGAGGTTTGACATGCTTCAACAACAAGAAACTCTGTATTTCGGATACGCAGATCTTGGGTCGCACGTGTAATTCCAAATAACTAAGAGCAATCGCTCGTGTAGACAAGGGAGCACGTTTGAATTGCCGCCCTTGACCCAATTTTGTCCGTGCATGAGCTGCTAAAAGACATAGTAATGTTGGGTCTACATTGCTGTTTACTGGTAGTTTCATTAAAAACAGGCCCACTCTAAATATTCTTGTTTTCTCTACAGAATGATCGAGAGTGATTCCGAAACTACTCCTGAATCGAAAAAAGTTCACATGGATAACCTTTATCGAGTTGTGCAATATTGTGAGAATGTCACTGACTGCAGGAGAGCACAATTGCTCCATTATTTTGGCGAGACGACATTTGACGCAAAAGACTGTATTAATAACGAGCAGACCGTGTGCGACAATTGCGAATCGAGTGGTACCTGTACTGTGCGTGATTGTACTGCAATTTCAAAATTGATTGTCAAAGGTATCAAGGATGTTGTACATGGAGGAAATGGCAATAGAAGATCATCGCTTGAAAATAAATTGACAATGAATCATTTTATAGACATTTTCATGGTGAGTAGTACCTGTTGTCCTTCATTATGCTCTCACTCGTACATGATTCCCCTCTAGGTAGCACCCATCAACTATGTTGTTGTTGATGTGTTCTATAAACGAGGCTAGAAAATGGCAGATGGCCCCACCAACTGCGCTGCCACGAAATCTTCAATTATTATTTTCTCTCTAGATATTTCGAACAGTTTCAAAGGAAGTTTTTAAAATGTTTTGTATTATTTATTGTACCTTCTTAAATGGATTATCCAACTGGAAAGATGACTTTCAGTTATAGCAAAGCTTGGCATTGCTTTGCAGGAAATTTTTGGATTTTATTTTTGTTGCCAGGAAGACATGATTCTTCCAAACTTCAACCTATGTCTATAGACATCCTTTTTATGGGTAAATAGTCTTTCTTGTTCGTCGATGAACAAGTTGGTATTAGTAGTTTTGAACTTAAAGTTTGCCCATACTGATTTTTGTAATATTGTTAAGTATGGTTGGATAGTTTGCACTCCTCTATAGGTACTATTGCATATTGGCTATTCAACAAGTCAAATCAAAGTCCTTTCCTGCGCCCATTGGCGCACAGGGTGGCGCCTATGTCGGTTTCTATAGCCCTAGACCACGCGTCTGCAAATGCAGTGAAGACTACAGCGGGGGGCTGGTCCACTGGTAGCTCCTCAAGTTTAATTTTCCTACTCCATTCTCATATGTCGAGCGCCAGATGAGAAGGCAATGAGGACCATTTTTAAAGTCTTTGGTATGTCTCGGCCAGGGCTCGAACCCACGACCTACCGGTTGTGAGGCAGACGCTCTACCACTGGGCCATCACTCTGGTTAGCTATTCAACAGACCTATTTTTTTCTTCAACATTATATTTTTTCTTATCAAATCTAGGGCAGTGAGAAGAGCAAGTTCAAAGATGGTTGCCCCACATATAATGCTGCGCAATCTGAGGCGCCGAAGTTTTCAAGAAATGATGCTGAACGATTATTCCGTTTCCTACTCTTAAAAAACGTGGTGGAAGAGCAGCTTGTAACAGGGGCACATGACAATGTATTTGCTTACCTGAAGCTAGGACCAAAAGCAAAAGATATTGAAAATGGCTTAATGAAGGTAGGATGACAGTTTACTCACTTATAATACAAATTAACTTTTTTGATATAGATGGTCTGCACTCTATACTTTACAATCCTATACTGGCTTCTCTCTTGCTTGTGTTTTTCGCTTTTAATAGTATCCCATGAGTTACTTCTAAAATGCACAGTTTCGCTAGTTTATATCTTATGTGATTAGAAAGTAAAGCCTGTTAGTATTGCTCATCTTCCAAGGAAGGAATAAATTTCTCCAAAGAAGAATGGTCTTTTCTTCTGTCTTTGAAAAGCCATCAAATTGAAGGCTATTGGCTTTGCTCACCTTCCATGAAAGTATACTTCTTTCTGGAGGAGAATGATCTTATTCCTCTGTCTTAAGAAGTGCAAGTACAATTTGGAATAGGCTGCTTGAGATCCTCTCCGGTTGTAGCCTCATTGATATGCAAGATAATCTTTACAAGACGATACGCAAGACAAGTCTTTAATATTAATATACTATAGATGTAACAGCTTTGAAGCAATGAATCAGCATATGGCTGCTTGAGATCCTCTCTGGTTGTAGCCTAATTGATATGCAAGAAATATGGCCATTCATTGTTTCAAAGCTGTTACATCTATAGTATATTGATTAAAGACTTAGCAGAAATTGTTACTATTGCTGGGTTCTGTAGACTGGAAGAGCCCAAAGTTATGGTTGGCAAAAGTCTATGTAACATATGATAAAATGACATATTTTATCTGTACCTAGAGCCGAAGATAAATCTTGAATATAAGCACTGGGCTTATAGAGGTTCATAAGCATTTTTGGGTGGGCTTATATTCGAGAGGTCTTATATTCAGGGGGCGTAAATTCGGAGGGTCTTTTGGGTTAGCAGGTGACTTGTGTAAATCAAAAATTCATCATTCGGTGTCCATTCAGAGAGATTATTAACAACATTCAATATGTAAAACTACAGAAAAGGACGCAAGTAAATACAGAGGCTCTATATATGCTCTGTCCATGGTCATTCATTGTACACACAGAATCCAAAATATATACCCTGGGTTTGATTCGGGGAGGCTTATATTTTGAGGGATGTTTGAGTTAGTTTACAAAGGGGGGCTTATATTCGGAATGTTACAGCACTTGTTCTGCTAGCCCAGTTACTCACAATCACAGTTTTTCATTTCCTCCAGCTATTTTCTAGTGTATCATTTATGAGTGAATTGCAATTGTGATAACGTTCCGTATTGGCTCATATTCAACTCCAAATGTAGTTTTCAGTAGTCCCTAAAATTCTACAGTAGATTTTACTCTTTTTTATAAGAATAAAGTGTATAAGAATATTGAGGCTCAAAATTACTGAAATTTAAGAATAGTTTTAAAATAATTCATAAGAAGACATGAGACATAAGAATTGTTTTGTATCCTAGTTATAATACTGCTTTCAGATGTACTTTCACATTATTGATACAAAACATAAGCTCTTGCTTCGTTTTGTGAAGTAGTAAAACATCTAGATTGGAATATATTCCTTAAAGTTTTAGGCGCAGTTCCACCTTTGGTATTTGAGAATGATTTAAGAATAATTCTAAGCTCAATATTAGAAAAATTTAAGAATTTTGAGGCTTGGAGAAAATTTAGGTATTTTTATAAAAAGGAGTGTAAAGCATCAACAAAGATGGGAATATATTCCTTAGAATTTTAGGCGAAGTTACACATTTGGCATTTAAGAATAATTTAAGAATAACTCTAGGCTCAAAATTAGAAAAATTTTTAACACTAATTGTGGGTTGGTTTCATGACAATTGTATGAACTCTGTGGATAGTCCATTGATTTTTTACAAAAACAGTATCTGTGTTCTAGTATCTACCCCTTTTGAAATGGAGGAACATACTCTATATCCCAAGAACTCAGTCTAGGTACTTAAAGGACAATTTCTGATTAAACTTTTTGATTTTCTAGATCAGCTTAGCGATGTCCATAAAGCGAAAGGGAATGACTAATAAACAAAAGAGAGAAAAGGCTGACTCTACCTCAGGATCAGGAGAATTGTCAAGCCTGCAGAAGAAATGTTTTTATTCGCTGCTGGAAGAGAAAAGGAAAGAATTTGCACGGGCATATGGTTTTTCGAATCCAGAGAACATTTTGCAGTCCTCAACCATCGTCGCACTTTATCGCATCATGCCAACAAGTAGAGATGAGATGCTCAATATTGATGGTGTGACTGAAAATAAATTCACACAATTCGGAAATGAGTTCCTCGAGGTTAGTAAAATGTATACATTCTTCCTTGCACTTGATATTTTCATAATACAGCCTTCATACTGAACCTGGAAACCTGAAAATCTTAGAAAATTGGAAACTTTTGCGAAAAGTCAGGGAAAACTTGGAATAGTCAGAAAATTTTCTATAATTTTCATCCAAGTCAGGGAAAAGTTAGGGAAAACAAGTTATTTAGTCCACTTATTATTTTCATTCACTCTTAGCATTGTTGTGCACAAACTGGTTGTTCCATTTGTTATCAGTAAATGTGAACTTTAACACTCTGCATAATGCTATAGCTAGTATATGTACATTACCTATCTATAAAGTTCCGTTTTCTTTACCCATTTTTGTAAATGTGTGAAATCGGGGTTAGGGAAAAAGTGAGTGTTTCTGACAATCATTCAGGGGAAAGTCAAGGAAATTTCAGGGAATTTTGGTATGAACCCTGTAATAGCAGATCTCTTCGGGAATGGATGTAAATAAGAAGTAAACCATGTCAGAACCTCAATCTGCATTTTAGAAAGTTTAGCTTTCAAGAAATGTTTAGCATTATTTCACAGCTGGTATTTTCAAAACCTCTTTTTAGATTACCAGAAAATACGCTGCTATGGCAAAAGAGTTCAAATCTGCACAGAAACCTAAGATGACGAATCTTGGGGACATTTCATCTCCATATTTTTGTGGGAATGACGATGCTCAAACCATGAATCAAAATAAAGGCGGCTTCAAGAAGAACTGGTCGAAGAGGTAGTGTATCTTTCATATCTTGATTCCCTGTGCAATTTATTGGTATAGAGTAGTCTTCTCTTTGTCCCCTGTGCGATGTAGTAGCATATTTTTCATGGAAGTCTTAGGCTGTAGGTCGTGAATAGCTCATCAACGAAGTTAAGATTCCATTTAACGTTCTTTCTTTTAAGTGTACTACTGGTATAAGTAAAACTTAGCTTTGTGATAATGAGTAATTCTTGTACAATACTTTTCTTGTTTCGAACTTTGTTCATTATTGGCTATTTTGTCAAAAGCAAATCACATTAACGTGCTGGGGACAAGTAGCAAGGCTTCACGTGCCATCCCTGATTTCGACTGATTGCTACACCACACGCAACGCCCCCAAACCTGGGTGGTAAAAGGATAGCCCCTCGGCCCAAACATGGAGACCTTTAAAATCACATCTTTCAACGCTGAAGGAATTACACGTACCAAATGCGACATCCTCTCAAACCTACAAGTTGACATCCTATGTCTCTAAGAGACTCACAAGGACATGACACCCCGAAAGATACAAGGCATGCACCTGATTGTTCACCACGAACACCCAAAGCATGGAATTGCCATATACGCCCGAGACAAATCTATCATCATAGCATCTCTGGACTTGTCTTTCGAGGATATGGAGATACTAAGAGTTGAAATATCACAAATGTCCATCACGTCAGTTTACAAGCCTCCCACAAAACCATTTGCATGGCCTCAAATTGTAAACCCTGACAACAGACCCATGATCACTATCGGCGACTTTAACAGCCACAGCACTTTATGGGGATACGACCAAAATGACAGCAATGGGGACATCGTGGAAAATTGGCCAGCCTCCAATGACTATACTATCCTCCATAGCCCGAAGGACAAACCCACGTTCATGAGTGCACGCTGGAAAAAAGGCTACAATCCTGATTTAGCATTCATGTCATCTCGATACTTCAGCAGCTTTGAAAGGACTGTAGAGGATCTGATCCCAAAATCTCAACACAGACCTGTCACTTTGAGTACCAAACCAGCAGTAAAAGCCATGGAATCCAATCAAGTTCCCCGTTTCAACTTCAGAAGGCCAAGTGGGAAAACTTCACCAAGGACCTAGATAATAAGATCGCATCCATTGAAGCAGACCCAAAAAACTATGAGGCCTTCCAAAAGCTAGTATGGGAAGTAGCAAAGAAAAACATTCCAAGAGGTTGCAGAAAATCATACATTCCATGCCTAATCGACGAGAGCAAAGAGATTTACGAGACGTACATTGACTCATACAACAAAGACCCATTCAGCGACGAAACCGTTCAACTAGGAGAAGATCTCATCTTACTGCTAGCGAATGAAAGATCAGAACAATGGAAAGAATTGATTACCTCCACTGATTTGACTCATAACAGTAAAAAGGCCTGGAAAATCATAAAGAAGCTAAACTCTGAAAAATGCACTCAGGCCAGAGTAGCTGCAGTCACCCCAAAACCAAGTGGCAAACCAATTATTACAGAATGGAAAACCACCCAACAAAGAAAAGGGATAGCAAAAGAGACTGAAGACCAAAATGGACCAAGCCATTGTTGAATGTGATGACCAGTTCGAAAAATTCTCACTCTTAGAACTGAGAAGTGCTCTCACCTTTATGAGAACCGCAAAGGCATGCGGCCTTGATGGGATTACAACAGAGATGATCCAACACTTTGGACCGACAAGCATGTCTTGGATCCTAATTCTTTTCAACAAGTGTGGAAATACAAATAAAATACCAAAAGGATGGAGAAAAGCTAGAGTTGTGGCGCTGCTAAAACCTGGCAAAGACCCAGCAACAAGTAAAAGCTACCGGCCCATCTCACTGCTTTGCATCTTATACAAGCTGTATGAACGTATGATCATGGCTCGCATTGCACCCATAGTGGAAGAACAACTCACTCCAGACCAGACTGAATTCCAACCAGGACGTTCAACATGTGGCCAGCTTCTGAACCTTACTCAATATATAGAAGACGGGTACGAAGGGAAACAGATCACAGGAAGCGTCTTTGTTGACCTAACGGCAGCTTATGATACTATGAACCACAAAACTCTTCTCCTAAAAGTGGCACAAATGATAAGGAATAAGAAGATTGTCTCTATCATACAGTCCCTGCTTGAAAATAGACGATTCTTCGTTGAACTGGACGGACGAAAGAGCAGATGGCGGAACCAGAAGAATGGCCTACCACAAGGGTCAGTGCTCGCCCCTACTCTTTTTAATATATATACTAATGACCAACCGGAATTCGACCACATCTGCCGATTCATCTTTGCAGATGACCTCTGTCTTTCAACGCAGTCAACATCGTTCACTACTATCGAAACGAGACTGACAGAGGCACTTGAAGGCCTAACTAACTATTACGCTAACAACTTTCTGAATGCCAACCCGGAGAAACACAGGTGTGCGCCTTTCATCTGAACAACCACACCGCAGACAAACAACTCAATATCACCTGGAATGGCCAAGTCCTCGAAAATGACCGTTTCCCAAAATACGTGGGAGTGACCCTCGACCGAACCCTGTCGTTTGCAAAGCACGCACAAAATGTGAATGCAAAAGTTGCTGCTAGAAATATCATCCTTGGAAAGCTGGCGAACTCCACTTGGGGAGCAGATCCTAAAACATTGCGGACAACAGCTCTGGCTCTCAGCTACTCAACAGCCGAATATGCTTCACCTGTATGGGCTAGGTCATGCCATGCAAAAAAGATCGACCCTGAATTAAACAATGCGTGCCGAATAGTAACTAGACAGCTGAGACCTACACCACTGCCACTCCTATATAGAAGAGCCGGGATCGCCCCACCTCAAACCCGGAGGGAGATACAGGCAAAGACGCATAAGCACTCGCAGGAGAACGACAAATGACACCCGATGTTCGACCACAAATACCCCCAGAGCAGACTTAAATCCAGGAAAAGCTTCAGGACTGTGGAAAGTCAGGACCCTAATTTATCGGCATTCTGGCGTCTTAAAGCCTGGAACGAACTGGAAACCTACCCAAATGAGGCAATCCAGCCGCCAGTTGAAGAATTACCGACTGGGACAGATCATCAAAGAAAAGACTGGGTGTCGCTTAACAGAGCAAGAGCCAAAGTAGGAAGGACGGCCAGTACCCTGCACAAGTGGAAGCTCGCACCTTCTAGCGAATGCACGTGTGGCCACCCCAACCAAACAGTCAACCACATTCTCTCAGAATGCCCACAGGGTCCCCACTGCACTGATCAAGATCTCCGAGAATGCAACGAGACAGCCCGAGTTTGGATAACCCATTGGCGCGATAAGATATGATGATGATGATATTAACGTGCTGCGTTGTTTTTGAAAGCTAACTGTAAAGAATTTTATATAATAAACTTCTATTATATACAGTGGAAACCCGCATAAAAGAGCTAAGGTCTTTCCAGGACAGCCTGGATGGGTTTTTAAATTATGGGTTTGTATGCTCAATTCCAGCTTGTAAGGTTCTTAGCAACGTTCTTATTTACCAGTCTGTCTCAATCACTGGGGTGTACCCACATAGGGGGCACAACGCGAAGCCAAAGCAGGCTATGGCCCCGGGGGACAGGAAAACTTATACAATTTTTACAGATAGTGTTCTAATGTATAGCCTCCAAGGCAAAGTGGGGGAGACGCAACTTTTTTCTCTTTCCCTGGTAGGGCTTTGCAAAAGATAATTGAAAAGCAATCTTATGTACAGTACATGCCTTACACATTAGCACTATTTTCACCACAGGAACTGTTGACAATTCGTAAGAACGCCTTTAAGTCAGAATTATTGTTTAATAATCTTTTACTCTGTTGTGTAACTGAAAAATTCTGAAAAATTCTTGTGGATTTTTGCAATGTTGGAGCAGTAACTGCATGTGGCTTTTTTGTAAAATTTGATCAGTAAACGAACTGCCCATGATAGCTTCTACTCTTGAGGTTTTAAACTAATCGTCCTCTTTGGGTTTCTTATTTAGAGGGCTCAAAAGATGAAATTTCAGCCTCAATGTTCTTATAAATGCAGGTTCTTTTATGTGGTTTCTACTGTATTATTCTTTGCAAAATTTGTATTTTTTGCAGTACCTTTATCAGAACCAAATTTCATATGATGCTTTACATTTAAAATGTGCATGCTGAATATAAAAGTATTTTTTGCAAAAAAGGATTTTCCTTCTGAACCTCATTTTAAAAGCGCTACCTGGGTTATTGCAGTAGAAATGTCAGATTAAACCCGAAGGTGAAGGAGTATGGGGGTGGGGGAGCATTGCCATTCCAGCTTATAAGATGTTGCCCCTCTTTGTCCTTTAAGTAATTTTGCAATAAAAGCCTATTTTGTCTCAAATGTAGAAAAAATAGAAATGGATACGTTAGTGGTTAGTGGTTCTGTTTATTGAAGAAGCAGACAGGACATGACTAGATGAATTGGATGGAAATTGTAAACATAGAAAGAAAGCTACCTTCAAAGTTTTTGAGCCCTCCACTCCGCTAGGGACACCCCAATTTCATCCCCATCTCCTGAGTACTGGCTTGGTGCCTGTTCCTGATATCTAGAAACATAGTTCTGCGCTTTTCTTCTAGGAAAAAGAATTCTAGCAAATGGAAGAGCAGTTACACAACAGGCTCAAATAAAGGTACCAATAATGGTTGGAAATCAGCGAAATCTAATGGACCTGGTTTCCTTGGTGTACCAGAACCAAAGAAACGAAAGAAAAGCTAGTGTTATTTGCTTAATTCAAATTGCCGTACTCAGCTATTGTAGGAGATTCTCATCCGCTGCAAAGATTACATTTCACTATTGGAATCACTGTTGTAGATACGCACTGTACTGGAACCATGATGTCTACCTGCGTGGTTGCCACAGAACCTGGAAAGCCTGGAAAAATGTCCATTCTTTAAGGCAGGGGGGAAATATTGAAAAAATATAAGTCAGGGAAAAGTCGGGGAATTGTTTTAGGGTTATGTTAAATAGTCAATATCCTTACAGTAAAATGTATGTGGCCACGAAAGGCGTGGCTCTTGATGTGTAGCCCACTTAGTTCCTGCCGGCTGACATTGCCCCTTTGGTCAGGGAAAAGTCAGGGAATTTTGCTTTTTATTTTTTGTGGTAACCATGACCTTGATGCTAGAAATGAGACTATTATTGAAATCCGCACAGTTTAATTGGATGAGAGAACGAAGAAAGTACCTTGCGAAGCTTACTTTCCTCATGTGGGCTGCGTAGTGGTCTCTGTTCTCTAGAGTATTTTCAGGGTGGTCTTTCCTAAGTAGCAAGGAATTTTAAGCACTTTACGGAATTTTGTGTTAAGCTTTTTAGGCTGTAGAATTTCAATGCTTTTTTGGTCTGTGTACTTGTAGCAAGATATCATTTCTGTCTTACATTCATGAGACTGATCTATGCCGACTGTTTCAAGTCACACCACACAGGGATATACTGAAAATATGTAAGAACTTGTTTTTGTATCTTCATTAGTTCTCTTCATTTGTTTCCCTTGATTCCATTAGCCTACAACTCCAACTGATCGTAGGGTTGGAAGGGAACAGGGGGACATTTACTGATGTTCCCGCCGGGCCCAAGAGCCGTGATCAAAAGTTTGAGCAACCTAGGAAGTGCAAAGGGTCTAACGAATAATAGTCACTTGTCATGTTGTTTTTGGTATATTTAAATGTGCCGCAATAAGTTGTAGACTTATGATCTTAACAGACTTAATTACTGCCATTGAAGGCATCAAGATTTGAGATATCACACGGTAACGTGTACGTTTCTCTGAAATGCCTCGGAGGTTTATTAAATGCATAACTTAGCTCGTTGAAAAATATAGAGTGTGTATTGCTTAGCTTTATTGTTGCTCAGGACCTTAGTCGTGAGCTTGAATGGTGTAAAATTTTAATTTGAATAGTCGATGATTACAGTTAGCGGACACTATACATAGCGTTGTTGTAAAGTATTGATGTCTCTTCTTAGTCTGTAGATTCCATTTTAGTTGTAGACTTCCATGTGAAGTTTAGAGAGCTATTTTTATCGGTATTTTAACACCAAAGTCACATAGCATTCTCTTTTGCTTTGTTTAATCTGTATGAGTTATTTTGTAAGAACATCATTTTCCGTCCTTGAAATGTTGCATTTTATAATTCATAATTGCGTGCTGAGACTGAAAATGCTTCATATATTTATCCATACATGTTTTTAATTTATGTTTTCCTTGCATTTCATGTCTTGGCTACGAGCTAATGCTGGATCTCACAAGAAACGGCATCACTACCTGCATTCTTGGCTACCATATTGACTATATGGAAGCTACCATTTTGAAAATATGGAAGCATTGCATCCATTTGTACTTGCTAGGCATGCTGTTGTACTCCTGACTTTTCTGAAGAATCATCTATATTCAATTGACTGCCAAATATAAGGTGAGCATCTCAGTGTTAAACTTTAATTCTAGAAATGTTTTTCATCCTTTGACGATTTGAAAAGAATTTTGACAGAATCAATGAGTTTTAATTGTATCTCTAATTTTTTTCTCTGGAGTAAGTGTGCAAAGCTGGCTACCATGTTGGCTAGCATTTTAGCTGCCATTATGGCGTAGTAAATGCATCATTAGAGCTCTTTATCGCTTTATTTAGTGGTCTGTCTATTGCTTATAATTATCAGTTTTTGTATTATTAGCATTACTATGATAAATTTAGGCATGCAAAATAGCTTGTTGATAACAATTAATATAATGTTGTTGCTAGTTATTGCCAGTCATAGCAGGGGGTAAACATATCAACCGATCATCTCTTAGGGTTTTACAACATATGCTTGTATGTTCTTGAATTTCTCATTGCCTATAAATTTTCTATAAATTGCCTATGAATTGCCTATGGATTGCCTTGAACTTCTCATTGCCTATGAAGCTAATGGAATAAAGTAGCGCTTGAAGGTAAAAATTTCAGGGTTTGTCCATGATTCTAAGACGAACCTATGATTTTACTTAACTAATTACATTAACATGCTCAAAGAAGTTAAGTTAGAAAACAATACTACAAATTAAAATACAATCCACCATTTTAATCAGACTTACATGGTATGTATTTTGCTAGAGAAAAAAGGAATGGAACAGACCGCGCCTACTGCCGCTGCCTACCTAGATAATAGTGATGGACAGATTGATAATAACAGAAGCCAATTGCAAGCTACCGAAACTAAGAGAGGTTTGAAATCATGTCTTTAGAATTGACTTGTACTATATGAAGTTTAAGAAAAGCAGAGTACCGTGGAACAGTATGTGACTGTTGGTATATTGCATAAAAGATTTTTCGATCTTTGAAACCTATTAACTATAGAGTTCTTGAAAGCTATTGACCATAGACGAATTCAATTAATTTTCCAACGGAGGGTGGTTAGTAGCTTCCAAATTATGTTATGCGAAGTATAGCATAGTTTCTCTTACAAACGAAAGTAGTACATAAAGATGCATTCATATATTTATACAATTTTGGAAAAATTCAGAAGATAATAACAAAATTATTTGCAGTTCCTTAGGATGCCATAAGTTTACTCGAAGGAATGTTCTTAACTTATATAGTTCTTGATATTAATTTTGGATGTCTTTAGAAATACGTCGATATTGAAGTACAATTCTGCGTTTGGGGTCCTTCCAGGTTTGTTTTGAACGTGCAGTTCCACACAAAATGTGTAGTTCTGAAAAAATTTGTGCTGTCACTTCTTAGGATCTTTATGCTCTTCCCTGTCATGTTTTCAGCCCAAGCAACAAATAATTTAAACTTCTCAAATACTTCACTCTTGTTTTTGATGAAATATACTACAGTAAATCTTGAACTGTCGTCAATAAAAGTGATAAAGTACGTTGATCCTGCAAGCGATTCAACAGGCATTGGCCCACAAACGTCTGAGTGGATCAACTCTAATACTTCTCTTGTTTGATTATTCCCTCCTTTTGGAAATGGTTTTCTTGTCATTTTTCCTTGAATGCAAGCTTCACAGTCTCGATTAATGGCTCCTTTGGTGCACTTCATATTGCAGACAATCTCTTTATCATGCATTAATTTGACTTTGTCCATTCCCAAGTGCCCAAATCTACGATGCCAAGTTTCATAATTCAGGGCCGTAACCACGATTTTCATTTTGTGGGGGCATAGAAGTCACTATCGGAGGAGGCCTCACCATGGTTGAGGCGGAGGAGCTGAAAAATTTATTTTAACTAGAAATTATTGGGGGGGCTCCAGCCCCCTTGCCCCCCCCCGTGGTTACGGCACTGTAATTCAAATTCTGCTCATTCATTCCTCCTATTGTGGCAACAGCAGCATATTCATTCAAATTTTCCACTAACCGATATAGAGTACCATTTGATGATGCAAACGCTTTCATTCTGCTGTCGTTCATAATTTTACATGTGTTGCCGATGAAATGAAATTGCCATCCTTTAGTAGATGCTGCCTTAATTGACAATAAATTTTGTTTTAACTCTGGTACATATAAAACATCTGTTAATGTAACTGTACTCTGCTCTGATTCAGTGTATACATCAACATCAATATTGCCTTTTCCCAATCCTAGCAGCATGCTATTATCGCCCATGAAAATCTTCACAGGTTTCTTGAACTTCTTATATTTTGTCATTCTGTCTAGCATCGATGACATGTGTTGTGAGGCTCCAGGGTCCACACGCCACCAATTTGACTGCGATTTTGGACCAACTTTCATTGCAGAATTATTATTTGTTTGGTCTGCTTTCATTTTGGGCTGACTTTTGGTACAATCTTTGGCTGTGTGCCCTGTTTTTCCACAAGAATGGCATTTTCCTGGGAAACGACCTGATTTATTAGGCCTAGTCTTCAACTTAGAATAACACTTTGCGGCACAATGTCCTGTCTTTCCACAGCGCTCACATTTCAAAACTCCCACTGAGTTAGCATCTCTCTGACTTGCTATTAACGCATCTTGACTAATTGCTCCATGCTGATCCTGCTGCTCTTTGTATTTTCGTTTATCTTCATCTCTCAGCAAGGCATTTCTAACATAATCCCACGTTAGCTTTGTTTCATCATCACCTATAAATGCCTCAAGTGCTGTTATTAAACTATTAAAAGTATCTGGCAAACTCGATAACAAAATGATGCACAATTCTGATTCTTTTACAGTATCGCCAATGTCTTGTAACTGCTCTGAAATTATTTTCATCTTTTCAATCCGCTCTAACACACTTTCGCTGCTCGTCATTCGTAGAGAATATAGTTGTCTTCTGTAATGAATTCTTGCAGAAAGTGGTTTTTTTCTCAAATCTTTTTGCCAAATCATCCCATGCTTTCTTTGCATTATCAGTATGGCGAACGTACGTTTGCTGCTTAGGTTCAACGGCCAACGCAATCGTTGCGTATGCAATGTCTTGACGATTTCTCCAATTTTGCTTTTCTCGCTCGGTAACTCCCTGTCCTTCGGGTTCAGCGTCAGTGCCAGTAACAATGCTCCACAAACCTTTTGACACTAGCACCATTTTCATTTGGAACTTCCAACTATGGTAGTTTTTTCCATTAAAAGGCACTATTTCATATGTAAAACCAACGCTACTATCGAAATTACTCGAGGCCATTTTATTTGTACTTATTGCAACGCTAACTCGCTGCTTATTCTTTACTTCATAAATTCTTGAGCGCCTCTGGGCCCATACAAGCTTTTTTTTATAAGGAGCCGGTTTATAAGGAACCTACATGTAGAAGGCCGAAATATTTAAAGAACTTATACTACTAAAAACGACATCCCTAAGGAACTTTTCGATTTGAAAGATTTTTATAACTACAAGCATCAAGAACTAAAAAACCCGATTCCTTTCATTGAGTAGTTTGCGCATACGTATGCTTGCTCCCGCCTCTCTTAAGTGTTAAGGCTTATTGTAGTCAAAACACCAAAAGGTGAGATTTTCACTATACATAGCAACAAATCATACATAACCGGAAACTTAAGAATAAGACACTTGATGAATAGATGTCAAAGGATTCCTGATTGCACAAATCTATTAGCAACTTTTGTGTATCTTATCACATGTGCAATGCAACTTTCGTTTTTGAAGCATTATGGATAAACGACTGGCACTGGAAAATAAAGGTGAAAAACAGAACTGGTAAGAATTTGCCATTTTTCGTTTCTTTTTATCTTTTCTTTACAGTTTCTTAACAAAAACTCTTACGTAGAGGAGTGTCAGGCCCATGAATGACATTTATATTTATGTAGAAAGAAGAACTGAAAAAAAGCACGCAAATGAATCCGTAGTCACAGGATAATCTAGCCTTAGCTCAGATACTCACATCAAAAAAAACACAACTCGTCCCTGTTCTTCTTACGTAGTTCAGAATCAAAAATGTTAACTGTCCTGCGTGTCCAAAAACACGTGGCACGCCCAA
>WIPJ01001230.1:41386-63169 GCA_018155075.1 Cassiopea andromeda | reverse complement strand
GGAAGTAAATTTCCTTACAATTAATAAACGAGGAGTGTTCTAATGTGGTCCGGGGGGTTGAACAAATCCAAAACTTAATAAGCAGGGGACGTTTATTTGGCACCTGAGAGTAGATAAATATCTTGTGCATCTGGAAGTTAAGGATCAGTTTTGTAATTTTTGAATGCGTTCTAAGAGGAGAGTTCATGTTTCAAAGCCCTAAAGCAAAAATATCTTGCAGTGGCATATAGTATTTGAAACTTTTCCCGCGTTCAATGAAATAAATGTCAAGAACTTCAACACAACTAAGAAGCATTGGAAAAATTGGTGCAAAAATAGAGCCTTAGAACTCCAAATGAAGGAAGAACGACGGAAATTCCTTACTTGAAGTAAAATTTTCTAAAACCTGAGACGTGAAGGTGATATTTTTTCAGCGCAGAACATTTACCGCACGGTACACAGGTGTCTACTACTGGAGTGGGTGGAGGGGGTAACTAAGATGTAGATAGAGGTGTGCCTCTGGCTTAAAATATGGACCCATAAATCTCCAAATATATAAGACAATGTGGCCCACAGTTCCACAAACATGTTGAAAACTACACAAACAGCTTTCATATTCCAATTGCTTTTGTTAATAATTTTGCAATATTCTTCCAAAATGGTATGCCTAATTCTGCATGTTTCTTCAGTGCCCATAATTCTGTACATATACAGTGTTAAACAACTAATGTGAGTATTCCACTCTTCATGAAAAAGGTCGACCCAAAATAATGGCACATCAACAAAACCTACATCTATTAAGTTACCCAACCCCGCCAAGACTTAGTAGGTCATTCAGGCTTGAAAAATATAAGAATCAATCAGGCAAGGCTTCGAAATGCTAGCAGGTCTAGTTATGAAATAAGTGAGAAATAAGAAGGCCAGTTTTCCATCAATGAAACAGTAATTTGAATCTAGAAAATAGGAAATGTGAGTGACATTTCTTCAAGATTTCTGCAAAGCACAAATCGTTTTTAGAATATCTGCTTGAAATTTCTAAACTCAAATATGTCAGTCTTCAACAAATTCAAGAAAAATAAAGCTATCTGTGGTTTAATTTTTGGCATTTTGGAAGATCTCCGATGAAAGAAAATCATTACTTGTTTTATGATAGAAAGGAGCATGCTATTGGTTAGCATATTATTTAACGTTCAAAACTTTGTAACATTCAAGGTTGTATAATTTTCTATGCTTTCGAAGCCTCTAATTTCATGATTTCTATCTTAAAGGATCTACTTAAAAGCACATAAAGTCATACTATGTGGCTGGCCATTGTGATTATTCTTAGAAATGCTTTGTAAAATTCAATCATTCTAACAGATTAAATAAATATTGAATTTTGGTCATAGGAATAGTAAGCAATTATTATTTTTAAAAAGTCAAGGATATACAATCTATGTGAGGACTCAGTAGAACATTTTCAGAGATCATCAATCAGTTTATGTCTTCAATACTTTGTTTCCTGTGAAAACTTCGTTTTTAATTCAGAAAGACAAATCTAAAAAACCATTTTGATTTTGTCCGTTCAACTCGCCAAAAAAGCTCATTTTAGAAGCCCAAACAACCATATCACAATGCTTTCTGCCCTGATCTATGTCTTTATGTGCTTCACATGGCAATCTATGTATAATGATGCTAAATACCATACATGAATGATGAATAGCGTTATCCTAAACAAACAACCGACCAAGATCGCTGAGCCTAACAACATGAGCCGCATAACATCTTCATTCCTTATCCATACTCTTCTTGATGTATTTTGGCTTCTTTGCGAAACAACTTTGTAGGCAATATTAAGTGCAGGTCACTTATCAAAAGGCAGGAAAAAACAGCCCTTGGAAGCACTACATTACAACTAGCATTACAATAAACATAAGCTATCATTATGGAGTCGTGATCTACAATACTGACAATCTACTTAATCAAATCAAATTTTACATGAAAGTTTTTAACTTCTAACGGCACAAAAACACCAGAATTAATTTGCTATACATAGGCAGCAGTGTAGACTCAAAGTGCAGAGTTGGGGTGAATAAGAGTGGCTGTTATCCATTGCTCTCAGGTGCTTAATAAACATCCCCCCGGCTATTAATTTTTCGATTTTTTCCAACCCCCCGAACTTTATTAGGACCAAAAGTCTATTAATGTTAAAGAAATTGACTCTTTTTACATACCCTGCAGGGTTGGTGCCAAGGTTGGACTAAAGAAAGCGTGTCTAATCCATTTCTCAAAGGACGTTTTCTGACATACTAGAGACCATAGCGCTTTCCCCCCACTCCCCTCCGGTCGCAATGTCCTTGGTTCCTATTTTAGAACCCCAACAATTCATATCTCTTTCATACAAGTAAACTATTTTCTCCTGCCTATAAACTAATAAACAAAGCGTTTCTTCCTAACTGTCCTTCATCCACAATATCTTCTTCACTCCTCACAAAGCCCATCAAACTTGGATGTTGATTTGTCAATCGTAAATCACGCTTTACCATCAAACCATTGGTTTATCATCTCGTGAGCTTGTCACATCAACAAAATAAAATTCGAGCTTCATTATCAATGCTCTCAAGTTTCCATCAATGATGAGTGAAATATATAAATAAGCATACCATATAAATTCTGGAATAAAGCCTTGGAGGCTTATTTGCAACAATGAATTTTCAGTTCAGTTCTTTGTAATTTTAAAGTTACCCTATAGTCTCGCATTAAGGCGCCGGCGCCTATATCCGGATATTTAAAATTTCTGGGTTTTCAAGGCTAGGAAATAGGGCCCATAGAGATATAATAAAGACTAGTGGGCTAACTCCCTGTGGTTTATTGACAGCAATTGAAGCCGCGCATGCGAACTGCCGCCATATTGTTCGTACGGCAAAAGCGAGCAGCAAGGAATAGAAAGCACACAGACAATTAATGAAAAAGACGAGAAAATGCGATAGGAAACAAAATATAAACCTAGAAAATGAGGAATCCAACATATTAGATCAATATGGTTTGTGACAGCGCTATTGCTTGAGTTGCAGACTAACGAATTCTGTTTCATCAGATGTCGAACGACCTGAACTTGAATTGGTAAGTGTGCAAGGATAATTTTTGTTTTGAATCTAGTTCATATCCTAAAGTTTTATCATGTATACCCGACTCAAGCATGTTAATGAATAGGATGTTTTAGCATAGGTCTTGCCAAGTGGCATAGGGTTTTTATATTTGGACTAGGACTTCACTTTAGTATAATTACTCGAGTGGATCTCGCAAATATTTGATGTGGTAAACACAACATCCAACCAATGTGAAATTAAAGTTCCTCGATTAATGTTTAAGTAGTTTATCCACAAAAATATCAGTTAAACGTTTTTGAAGAGTACCATTTTGTTCAAATGATGTCTTGTGCTTGGAGTGTTGTCCATAATGACTTGCCTGTTGTATCTCTTTGCATACGTCTGCATCCTTATTAAGAGGTAGCCATGGCATAGTTGTTTAATCAGTTGAGTTGAAGGATCATCCTTAAATATAGGATCATTCTCAAACCAATGATCTTGCAGGGAGGGAAAAATGACTTGATTCTAGGCCCATTTGTGACAATGACATGATTTGTCATTTTCTTTACAAGATTGTTCTCCTTGTTGATTTTCATTTCTCCATTGACAGTGTGTTGAAAAGCTTGCTTAGCATACTTAATTGTTCTATATACATGGTAAGAGACTCTGATTAACCTTCCATTGTTTCTCCTTTCTAGGAAAAGCTCATGTGAAGGTGTTTCTCTACATTCAGAGGTAGCTGAAGGGCTGGGTCAATTTGTCTTTTCAGTTTTTGTACAATGAACCCTGCAATGTAGAACAACACATTTTCTGATATGTCTGATATGACACTCTGTTCAATGCATCTGAAAGCTCTTGAAGCTGTGTATCATCACTGCCACTATCACCAGCTTCTTCCACAATTGTAGATCTATGCTTTCTGCATTTGAGACTGAACAAGAATCCTGTGCTTTCATTTTCAACTGACATTACATTGGCTTTTTGAGATGCAGTTATAGAATTTTTCATAAGAATGTTTCTCAGTGCATACTCAAGCTGTAGAGTGTTTGGGTTATTATTAACCCCCCCCCTTTCCTCGAATACAAGCAAACAGAAGCTCAATGTGGTCTTGAGAAAATTTGTTTGTTAAAACAGTGTCTTATTGATGATTGATGAGGAAGTGAAAATATCTTATGAATATAAGAATAAGCTTTTGGCAAGTAAAAATGAATTGTTAAAGCAATTTTTTTACTTTTTCAGTGTAATGATGACCTCTACATTTTCTTTTGGCAATTTGCATTTCATTTTTGAGCATCTCAAGAGTAAGACCAGAAAACTGGTCTTTTAGTAGCTCAGCAGGTGCTTCTATTAGTAAGTGGTTCCTTTTTAGGTTATCAATATCCTTCAGAGAAGAAATCTTTTTAGTCTTCTAATTTTCTGCTGCAACACTTTGATTTTTCGTTTCAATTTTAGCTTTGTAGGTATTAACTCAGATTTCTTTCTTTCCTCTTGCATATGTTTGTAGTTTGTTTGGGTTACATGAGAAAAATTTTGTGCAAGCATGTTTTCATCAAATGGATAATTTTGATCTGTTGAATTACTTATTTGTGTAAGCTCTCTTCTTGGAATTTTTGGGGTGCCTGCAAGTGTTTATGGAAGTCATACATTGAAGGTACAGCATTTCTCTTAAGCCTTGGGTTTGGAAGTCCAGGAGGAGTGACATAATAAGTTTTCTTAAAATGCTTGCAACACACAAATGACCATTTTGAAGGATTCCACTTATCTCTACAAAGTGTCCTCACCCAAAGTTCTCTCCTGTCTGCATCTAATGGGAACCTAAATGTTGCAAATTACCTTATACGAACAAAGAATCTCAAGACCAAAACGAACTCAGGGAGTTAGCCCACTAGTCTTTATTATATCTCTATGGGCCCTATATATATATGCGAGTTCCTAAGCCTTTTTTGGGAAATTTTTGGAAGAGGTGTACATGAAATCATACGTCAAAATGTATCTAATCACAAAATGGTGTCTTGAGAGACTTGGTCAGAGCAATCTCAGGGGAATACCCAGAAATATATAACGTATTCAACCTAGCTATGACTTGGAAATACCATTACCTATAAGACACATTTACTTTGCTAAATTCATCGAAATTTTATGTGGTTCATCGAGCAAAGACAGAATACTGTATTTGGCTTAATAACTAGTATAAAAACAAGAGTACTGCAATTCAAGAGGAAAAGGATCTTTTGTTTTCTTAGCTATGTACCACTAGTTTTGATCCCTACCTACCGATGAAAAGAGATCGTGAACTCGGGACGATTTGCTGTTCCACTACTGGTAGAGCCATCCTTGCGAAGTTCCTGCCTTTCCCGGCAATTATAAGCACAACAAGAGATAAACATTCTATACCATAACAATTTTGAGACAAAATAAAAAGAATTGCAATTTAAACATTTTCTAGACGACATTTAAAAATATCTATCGCGGATCTGTCCAGAACGTAAGTACACTGTGTAATGCTTTCTGCCGTACGAACAATATGGCGGCAGTACGCATGTTGACTTCAGCCTCGCTTGGGCAGTCAGCCCTCTAGTCTCAATGATATAGAAGCGCCGAAGGCGCTAGATATCCAACTCTGTCTGCCAGAGTGAGGCAAATTTTGTTTTGGCGGCCATTTTACATGGTGGCAAAAAGATTTTTCGCCAGTACTGAGCCCTTATAAATTGGTAAAAAGTAAGTGCCGAGTTTACGAAGTTCCCAACGGATTGTTAGCGTGTAAAGTGGTGAGTCATCATTAACCATCTCTTTTATCCTCAATTTCGATTGAACTTTGACGATTCGTGTATCTATCGCGACGTTTCAAGTAATTTAAGGGTGGCAGTTGCTGCGGTGCGCTTTGTGAAAATCGAAAAATGTAATTAAAAACGTTGTTGCAAGGTAGCAGTGAAGCCACTAGGAACTATTTACATTGCTTTTTTTCTAAACTTTATTTACTAAGTTAACAATAATCTTTTCCCCGTGGTTGCTTGTGATGTTAAGACTCAGAGCTCAGCAGACCCAACTATGAATGCGGACTTACGTTGTCTGCTGTTTGCTACCATTGAGGTAAACAGATAAAATATTCCACTTAGTTATCTTTAAAAAGTGAAATTGGATCGGATCTTTTTTCAGAAAATGGCTAAATCTTGCTCTGCACATGGATGCACAAATCGTTTTTCTAAAAACGGAATTTCATTTCATAAATTTCCCCTGAAGGATAAGAGTCTTCTTCGAAAGTGGATAGTTGCATCAAAGAAAGAGAACTTCTAACCTACCTTCAATAGCATTAGCAAAAATGACAGTTTTAATGGTTATTAGAGTGAATACTGCAGCAAATGAAATTGAAATCGCATTTACTGGCATAATCCCCTTGTCATAAAATGTTTACAATACACTTTATTTCAATAAAACAGAAGCACATCGCAGCAACTGCCACATTTAAAGTACTTGAAACGTCGCGATAAATGCACAGATTGCTAAAATTCAAACAAAATTAAAAGAACAAGAGATAATTCATACTAACTCACTACTTGACACGCTTGAAATCCGTGCGTAACCTCATGAAATCGGCCCTTACTTTTCACCA
Source organism: Cassiopea andromeda (assembly GCA_018155075.1). NCBI lineage: Eukaryota > Metazoa > Cnidaria > Scyphozoa > Rhizostomeae > Cassiopeidae > Cassiopea > Cassiopea andromeda. The sequence goes on along the minus strand of WIPJ01001230.1, from coordinate 56,512 downwards.
AATTATAAGGGCTCAGTACTGGCGATAATCCTTTTTGCCACCATTTAAAATGGCCGCCAAGGCAAGATTTGCCTCACTCGACTCAATGTGCAAACCCCCTGAGTTGGACATCTAGCGCCTTCGGCGCTTCTATATCATTGTCTAGTCTTTATTATTATCTCTATGATAGGGCCGCGTATAGGCGCCCGGCGCCTATAATTTTGTGGCAACAAAATATATGTAAAAGACTAATTGAAAATAATTGAATCTTCTATATGAAAATCGCTTTATGTTATTTCTTTGTCAATATACAGTAAGAAATACGATAATCAAAAAACTGGGCCGGATATGAGCGGCGCCTATATGCGAGATTATAGGGTACAAAGAACCGAGCTGAACTAGTTCAAGGGGAGGGCTTATCATTCGAAGGGGAGATTATTTCAAACTTTGACATATGAGCTGCTTGAAAAGTCATACGTGCTTCACCAAGAAAAGTGCAGCTCAGACAGAAAAGAGGCAAGCTGTAGAACTTCTTATGAAAGTACAAGTTATTTACTGCACAGGAAAGAAATCTTTGGCCCGCCATTCTTAGCTTGTCGCTTTAGTTTCAAAACCTTCTTAAGACTTTCCTAGTAGACAGTGTTCAGACTCCCATGTTTTTAGCTTGTATATTAATGGAAAATACCAAGGATTTATATAAATCTGAAATATTACTAAATCTGAGTCATTACCAGTATAGATGGTCAAAGGAAACCAAAAGTGGCAGTTCCTATATTTTATATACAGATAGTTGGAATTTTAAATGTATGTTTACATACCAGCTTTCTTAGGCATCAGGAATTCAGTGCAACTATTTTTAACTATTGAGCAGTTGAGGGCTACTCTATTATAGACAACTGTCTTATAAAAGAACGTGCACTAAGAAACAATGCGATGCAGAAACTCAAGCCTGCAGCCAGGCCCGTGTTCCAGGGGTGGTAAAAACGTCTTGGGGGGAATCGCTTGGCACAAAATTTGGAAGCTTTTTTAATACCTCATGTTATCACAATCAAATGGATAATATGTGTGTAAACTTCAGGAGATCTCTTCTTGGCTACAAAGATAAAGTAACAATACAAAAATTGCAAAAAAATTCCCAGGATGGGAAAAGCCTGGCATTCTGTTGCCTCAGGGGTGGCATTTGCCACCCCATGCCTATGGGCCATCTAGAACAAGCTTTAGTTGATTCCTAATGGCGAAAGAGATAGAAACACAATCAGTAGAAAATGGACCTACATAATCTTCCACTTCTTGTCCCAATTCTTAGCACCATCCACTCCTTTACCTGATTGGAAACATGCAAATCCAGCGAAAATTGAGACTGACTGCTAAATGCGCTACTGAGAACTCAAATATATATGACAAACACAGGGTCTATATGGACTTTCTGAAAAAATTCCCCTGACTTTTGCTTCAAAAGCACAAATTTTCCCTGACCAATTTCTCTAAAACCTATATGTTTTCCCCTGACCTCTTCTGAAAAAGTAAATTTTTCCCCTGACCTGATTGGATTAATAATGACGCAAATAAAAAATAGCAAGATATTTATTTTTCAATTTAGCAGTATGTAGATATTTTAGAAACGTTATACAAAAAAATATGAAGAATTCACTTCAAATTCTTAAAGAGAAACGAAAAAAGGTTATGTAAAATGTGATTAACACTCTTCCTTTTGTTTACATTGATAAAGTCGCACAGTTTTCATTTTTGAAATTTCTTTTTATTTGTTTGATTTTTCTATTTGCTACTTAAATCCTAAGTTTGATGAAAACGATAGAACTTTCTAACCTATAACTTACTATCACATTTTCTTACCTAGTTATTAAAGTGTTGTACATACTTCCTTGATGGTGAAAAATGAAAGATTTCTCTGACCTGCAGAATGAAAATGCTATTTTGTCCGACCACTACAAGCTTCCCTGACTTTCCCTGAACAAAGCAAAAAGACCCTTTTCCCCCTAACTTTCCCTGACCGTATAAACCCTGCAAACATTTGAACTTTGCACTCCTCCAATGCAGGACATGATGAAACCACTTTCCTCGTGTCACCGAAGGCCTTCAAAATCGCAGAGTTCTCGTTACACAGCTCATGTATCATTTCAAATGTTGGCAGAGCTGAATACAACTGTTTCTTCATGAGGACAATCTTTAACTGTACTTCCCCATTAACACAAATAACTTCATTTTTATCAACAATTATTTCAAGTCAATTAGTTACACGTATCACAAACTTCAAAAGAAAATTTTTGCCCTCGTTCATTGTACCACTTGCCAATTGTTGTTTTCCTGCAAAGAGTGCATCAGAAGAATTCCAGCCAATTATTGGTCAAAGGCCAATAACTGACAGGAATTCTACGATGGCTATTCCTTTTTTAGCTAATCAAGATATGACGCCTATGCAGAGCTCACTTTTCTACTCTCTGAAGAGAAAAACGTAGGCTAGGAGGCGAAGTCGCCTGCAGTTTTTTAGGCCATGCCATTCACATCTCATGGAAACGCTAGGCCCCTTCACCCCTATAGATGTCCCCCTGCATAAGCTATCGTGAAGTCTAAATACCCACATGCAATGAATCTTTTAGCAACCAACCTTTTCCTACATGCGTATTACCTTTACTGAAATCTGTTTAACCTTTTCCGACTACACTTCTCATCTTCATCGCTAATTCTGCAGACTGATTTCATTCTTCCCGCGTTGCTTCTACACGCAAAGGATTGTGGACCAACTATCTCCTCCTTAGTTTCAATAAGAAAACTTGAATTATTACACGTTTTTTTTAAGAAAATCATTGTTTTGCCTGAGCCTCAATTTTCTTAACATTTCCCGAAATTGAGCCTGACATTTTCTTAAATTGTTCTTAGTTTTTACTGAAACAAACTGGCTAAAATGGTTTACACTTTCATTATTAATATTGTATACTTGAATATGAATTCCATCTTTAACATTTTCAATGCAATAACGATGAAATACCGATTTTTGGCCTATAAAAACACTTGATTTTGGAAAATGAGCCTTGTGATTTTCTTACGATTTTGACAATTTGAGCCTCATTTTCTTATGAACTTCTTTCTTATAAAAAAAACGTGTATACCCGATTTAACCTCCGTCTCCCCACTTCCTTGGGGCTAGGAGGGTGCCTCTGATCGAATTGTGTGTGCAAAACGCTATGGTAAGTTGGTTGGAAAACCCCGGTAACCGGGCTACCTCGGTTAGCCGGTGTCAATAAAATTCCTGTTATTTCCAGAAATTCAATAAAGTGGGAAACGGGTTAGCCGAGATCTGTCGTCTGACTACCGAGCTAGCGCGGGTAACCGGGCTGAGATTCCTGATCTGTCAATTAACACTATTATTAAGACAGGGCATGTTTTAACGATTTTTCACTGGTGAGGTATTTGAGAAAAGGGAACTTTAGATAAATGCAGCATTTTCAGATTAACAGGCTTTGAAAAGCTTTTTTAACATATTGATATTGACCGTAGAACGAAATTCATGTAAGCACACAAATATTACAAATAATACAAAAGCAACAATGTCACTGAATCATCTGGTGCGGCAATGAAAGGAACTGGTGGCTAATTTCCCCACCATGTATATAAAAGTATGCTCTGTATTTAGAATGATATAAATATGAATCAACAATTATGAAAACACACCCAGACTGCCGCGTAAGCGCTCTCATAGCTAATAATTCATTCCCCGAAATGTGTAGCTCCAATTTGGAATAACAGAAAGCCAGGGCTAGCCTGCTTCATATAATTGATCAGAAAATCCAGCCCGGTTAACCGAGCTAACCCGCTACATGCAATCAGCCCCTTAAAAAGTTATCAATATTTCATTGTACTGGCAACTTTTTCACTTCCCACAATGTGCATGCACAAAACACTACAGTAAAAAATTTTTGCGAAGAGTCGTCAAAAAATTTTGATACTGGAATCATGAAAAAGTTAAGAAAGTTAGTACTGGGGCCCACAAAATTCTATCACAAAACGTACATCACAGAATGCACGGGTAGCTTGTGACCAAGGCTTTTAGGAATTGTAAGACTGGGCTCGTGCAGGATTTTGAAAAGTAAATTCAAGGACTATTCAAGGATTAAACTAAAAATTTTGAAAGAGCTGCAAATTAATAATCTTGAATGCACAGGAAGCCCAAAATATCGAAAACAAGATATTTCTTGGCATATCAGGAGTTATTTGTAAGATCTTCTTCAAGCACTTTTTGAATATTTCGTTATTTTTTGCATTGCTTATTGCTGTGAACGAAGTAAACAGTACTCACTTATTTCATGGAGTTTGATAAATTTCCAAAAAAAACAAGTCTCATTTTCAAGGAGTTTCAAGTACCCTTGAAAAGACAATTCAAATTCCACCACTTTTCAAGAATGCATGAAACCCTATATGAGTGGGTCACATTCAACAACATTCAACAATATTCAACAACAATGGGGCACTACAAACTGCCTACGTAGCCACAGCCATTGGCTATGGTGAAGTAATCTTACCTAGTCTTATTGAGTAAAAGAAAGTCTACTTTAAGATTAGAAAGTTTTTTAATGATTTTTTACCTTTTTCACGATATTTCTGCTATAGAAATTTTTAAATTCAAATTTCGCAAAATACTTTTGCTGTGAACTTGCAGAAAATGTTCAACTCGCGAAAGTTTTCTTGTATATTTGCTTTCCTTTTTTATTTCTGTATGCTACGTACCTCACCCTAATATCTTGGACTCTAGAACTTTATAAATTCAGTGCCTCCCTTAGAACGTAGTAAAGATTGCAACAGTAAAATGGTATTCAATTTTTTCCAGAGGGTCACTATTGAGACGTAGAGACTGCTCAAAAGATCTTGAAAGTGGTAACGTTATATTTCGACATTGACAGTACTGAAAATGCAAGGAAAGTTTTGGTTTCCCATACTCTCTTCAGTTGCGAACGTTTTTTCACTTACAAAAACATTGTTTCTCGGTCATGAAAGCTTTTGCGAGAAATTTGCAAAACATCGAAAGTCACGAAACTCTATGCCCTGCATTTCGAAAATATTTTTTCCCGCGAAACTTTCTGCCCGCGAGTGCCATTGACAAGGCCATACAAGGACTACTATCGTCGACCTCCCATAATTCGAATCATATGGGACTGAAAAATTTTTTCAAGACTACGTCAAAAGCTTTTTCTATGATATGTTCGCGTTGAAGTAATGATGAATACGTGTATTTATTGTTTTCACCAGGCCCGCAACCAGGAATTTTCGAAAGCGGGGGTCCAATCTACGAAAAAAGGCACAAGACAACTTTATGGAGAAGATACGGCCATTGAATACTATTTTACTGATAGGAAAACGGAGGAAATAGTGTGGAAAGTTTAATCGTATGGTTACTTCTGAAGTTCAGTGGTCCTCGTGCAATCTCCTCATGGCAACGAAGGAAAAATGTGGGCTGGGGGCAAAAAGCCCTACAACATTTTTGGAACCGCGCCTTTTCCATCTAAGAAAAACGCCCTTTTTGATATAAGGAGAGCACTGCAAAAATGGCACTTTCGTTCATTTGCTGAAAAGGGCTGGGGCCCAGACCCCCGGGACCACCCGAGTTGCCCGCCTTTTCATGTGCTCCTAGTAGAGACATTTCTAGACCCAGACTACTTTACCTGCAGCAGATAGTCAAGTCAGCACCTGAATAAAACGCAAGCTCTAACACAGTGAAGAACACACTTTTGTTTATTGGAAAATTTGCAGGATCGTTCATCCGGATTACGGCGAGTAAATAGTATGCACTTGTACTAAATGCACCAATATAAACAGTACGGTTATGAATTTACCCGGACAAGCAAGGTGGCTATTTTACAATGAAATTTCGGGAGTGTTTCAGGACTTTCCTACGGACTTTCCACGAGTTTCTACGAGAACCTGATCACTTTTCCGAGCTAATCACCTGCTGCATAATTAGTTTTTACAACAATACATAACCTATTTAAACTCTATGTAGAGCTCCACCAGTAGCTAGGTGAATACATGTCTTTTTTATAAGAAAAAAGTTTATAAGAAAATGAGGCTCAAATGATCAAAATCTTAAGAAAATCGTATGAAAATCACGAGGCTCAATTTCCAAAATTAAGTGTTTTTATTGGCCAAAAATCAATATTCCGTCACTATTGCATTCAAAATGTAAAAGATGGAATTCAAATTCAAGTATGCAATATTAATAACGAATGTCTAGCCCATTTTAGCTAGTTTATTTCAGAAAAAGTTAAGAAACATTTTAGAAAATCTCAGGCTCAGTTTCGGGAAAAGCTAAGAAAATTGAGGCTCAGGCAAAAAGATGGTTTTCTTATAAAAAAAAATACGTGTACGTGAGTTGGCTACATACCTAGTTACCCAGTAGCTAGGTGGACACACGAGGAGAGTGGAGGAAAATGAGGCTCTTTTGCAGAATAAGACAAACGCTGTGCTTCAATGGGATGACTAGTTGCACTGTCACCTGTTAATTGTACTTGAAAAAATCAACTTCCAGGAGTTGCCCATGAGTTTTTACATTTTCAAAGATTTTTTAAGGAGGTAAATTGCTTTCCAGGAGATTAAAAGAGCTTCAAGGAGTAGTGGCAACCCCGATAACGAGATCTGGATAATAAAAATTATTCTAGTGCATTTTAACAGAAAACTAATTCCACCTGGATCCGTATATGTGACGTCGAATTTTCTACAGGAAAACATTCTCACTTCAGGCATATAGTCATTACGTTATACATGTATCTGCCTGCGTGACTACCAAAGTAGAGTTTCATTATATTTGGATGATTCACAAGAGGTAAGTCAAGTTCTGGCATACCCTGGAGTACCCAGTAGGATTGGGCTTGCTCAAATTTATCAAGGAAAACACTTAGAAAATCACAAATAAGTTTAGTGCAATCGGCTATTCTCAACAAAATAATTCACTAACTGATATTCAATCGTCACCAAAACTAGTCAGCTTTTATGTTCAGTAATTTTGGCCTAACGAGCATTCATTAGATTTTCAGCTAATAAAATTATATACCGGGCAACGTGAGACCTGGTCTGCTTGCTGCTAGCCAGTAAATGAAAGAAAAAGTATAACTTGTCAGATGTATATCACCTTTTATGAAGTCAGATGTATATCAGATTTTATGAAGTCAGATGTATATCAGATTTTATGAAGATCATAGGGGTCAAGAAGACAAGATTATGAAACCCTTTCTTGCATATTTACTTTATTCGATTACAAAACAGGTATCCAAACTAACTCTTCATCCTAAAACCGAGATTCTACCAATTTCCCTTCCAACTGCTATTTTCATGCAACGAAACAAAATTACAATAAGTCTTATTTATCGGAAAGCAACCCAGTTCAATTTAAAACTTAACTCTACCTTTCTCCTTCACTCTTTCCCTACAAGTCTTCTCTATCTTTCTTTGCCTTCTTCTTCTTCTTCTTCTTTTTCTTTTGAACATCCTCAAGCTCGAAAGGATTTGTTGATTCACGTTTCAGAAAGTCAATGAAATCAGATACCTCTCGGCCACCTTCGTATTTCTTGGGTGAGTCCTTTCTTCCCATTGGTGCCCAATAGATTGTTGGAAATCTATCAAAAGCAGAAATGCACCCTAACTAGCTTTATACATATTAAAATGTCTTATTTTCAAGTTTGGATTACAACAATTCAATTACAAAAGGTAAACAACAATAAATTTCTGAAAAAATGCAAGATCACATTTCAATCTCCCTTGGGAGCCTTGATTTGCCACAGGCCAAAGAGCATTCGATACAAAAAGGCTACCGGCGATTTATCGCTAGCTAATTCCGCACAAACTGCAGTCTAGCCTTCTACTTTGACTTAAAAAATTATGTTAAAAAAAGTACACATAATGCTTTCGGCCCTGCAAAAGGCCCAGCTCCCTACTAGTTATGAGCAGCCGCCTACTCTACATATTATTGAAGCTCTGGAGGCGCTACGGAAAAACTGCACAAAGCAGAGTACTTTCCACCACATCAATACACATGAGAATGTCAGATCTTTATGCTAGTATCTTTTTCATAGACGAAGTAGAGTCATAGTGGACTGGAAATCATAAATATGAAACATTTCTTTGATGTTGAATCAAAGGGCAGAATGCACTCAAATGAAACGCCGTTGGATCCAACTGTTAAGGAGCTTAGTTTTAGCCGCTTCTTATAGAGTAGCAAAAATAAATTCTTGACTGGACAGTTTCTGTACAACAGCTGCGGAAATACAACATAAACAAAGAGGCTGGGAAGGAGCATCAATACAAATGCAGAACACTAAAGTTTTGCCATTGCTTTTGCTTTCAAGAAAAGAACCAGTTTTGCACTCTTTTCTGACATGTTTATTTTCTAAACTTCAAGTTTGAAAATATGGTAGAAAATTGCAGAAAAATATTACTTGAATTGGTAATAAATATGAGAGAATTGGGTAGACCTGGGCTGGAGTGATAAATACCCACACCTTTCTTTCATACTCCCTCTGCCTTACTTAACCTTAGTTCTGTTATAAAACAGACTGACAGTGGATTTTGTGTGTTCATATAATTGGAATAGGAAACAATAAAAGAAGCACCAAGTGGAAGGGGTTCTCACCTCTGAACGATAATAATAGCATTATGTAACAGTAAATGACCCCATAAGACAGGGGTCGGGGAAGCTTTTCGGCTGGAAGAGCCAACAAGCCTTATATTTTGATATGAATTTCCAAGAGAGCCATACAATAACTTTTAACAACAAATACGACAAAATGCATGTAGTATCTGCAGTGAACTATGTTTTGTGGTGAAAGTAAAGGCTTCGTCCGCTATGCTGTCGACTCTGAAGAAATTTCAGCTAATATTTTCTGTGAGCCAGAGAGCCAGATGAAGGCATCAAAAGAGCCATGTCTGGCCTGCGCGCTATAGGTTCACGAACCGTGAAGTATAACTCTTTCGAGCCCTGCCATAAGAGAATTACATCTAGCTAATACTGAAATCTTCTATAATCAAATACTGGCACTAGGAGATAGTTTGACTTCATTAGACCTTATCTACTATTGCATTTGAAACAAAGCAGTATGGTGTACACAAGCTCCTCTTGCAGTTAGCTCCTTATGCATAATCAATGTACTTCTTTAACATGCTAAACTATTGATCATCAGCGTACTGATAAACTTGGAAAAATTCAAGCAAATTCTACTACAATAAATTGGCACAGCAGTTAGCAGTGCTCTAGCACAGAATGTAACAAATAAAACTACAGATAAAAGTAACGCAGCAAGTATGAATGAATATCTTAATTATGCAACAAAACAAAACCAATGGCATAACATACCCTCCTGCTGAATAGTTAGGTGGTGCGCCGTTTGCAGTTGCATCCATCTTTGCAATAACAATATCCTTTACATTTTTCATCTGCAAAATAATGTAACATATAAAAATCAAGTCTGCTGTGCATGAAAGCTTATAACCCATCATTCTATAACCATTGTCTAAGACAGAATCAGGATAGCTAACATATTAGCCAGTAAAAGGTAAAGGTAGTCCCGTATACTTTCGTACGTAGGGGAGTGCGTGTTAGAGAGGACACTTATACTGAGCCATCGGCATTTGAGGTAGGGTGGCCAGTTCCTTCCTCGCCACCTTTATCTCCCCAGTGTTGCTACCAGGTACCCATTCGCTGTTTGGTGAACAGTGAGCGAGCATTCAGTCAAAACCTCAAGTTTGGCTCGAACCGTAGAACTTCTGCACAGGAGTCATGCGCTCTAACCGCTATGCCACCTTGCCCATGAGTAGCCAGTAGGGTGGAGGAAGCTTGTGATGACAATTCTGGAGAGCACACAAAGAAAATCCCCAACTATTCACTAAAAAATCTATCAATTTTTGTGATTCATACAGTTGCCTATTGTACATATACGAGGTAGTGGATCTGAATCATTGCATGCATTCCTCTTTTGATCTATAGAGAGATTAGAGCTAAGGATAATATTGGTCCTTCTCTCCCACTAGATATAACTCTAATCTCTCTACAGATTAAGAGAGGAATGCCTTCAATAATATAAATCCTATAACAACAAAACTGTGTGCCTTCAAACAACCCTGACACATTTGCAAACAACACAAAACCCCTCTTTCACACTTCTAATCAAATCAATGGTGTTAAAATGAAGCTTTTTTCTGTCAAAATTATTTTCACCTTAATTCCATATAAGGAAAATTAACTCCAACAAAAATTTAATTCCTTCAAAATATCAGTTAGAACTGCTTGGGCAGCAATCTAGACATTGTGCGAAGAGTGAAGCATATGCACAAATACGTTTAAGAACAATACTAGACTGATCAAGCTCAGAATTATCATACCTTTTCACCAAGCTCAGTATATTTAGGCTCTAAATTTTTGCAATGACCACACCATGGTGCATAAAGTTCAATAAGAACATCTTTGGTTTCATCTAAGACAATGTCCTTAAATGTATCTCCAACAACAACCTTCAAGAATAAAGCAGATAGAACATACAAAAAATGCAACTCTAAGAATGATGGAAGTCAAGTTGCTCCTTCTTACTTGTCCAAATAATTATGGCCAAAAATTTTGGTGCAGAAAGCATGGAACTATCAGGGGTGGATTGGAGCTTGTAACTGCAGCTAGCAATAAAATGACACAGGGATTAATAGCAAAATACAGTTTGTCACACCAAATAGCAGCAATTTAAAGGTAGAGAAATTTGCAAAAGAGGTAACTGTGGTGCATGCAGGTTTCCTAGCATTGAAAATATTGAGCTTCATTGTTGATAAAATGTACCATGATCCAGCTTGCCCATAAACACAATGAAAGCTGCAGATTGAGGCAACAAACCTTTACTGGTTCATCATTGCTTTCTGGTATTGGCTCTGACTTTATGTAAGGCTTCAACTTGCCATCAAAAAAATCGTTTGCGAACTTCTCTAAATTGTCCACACTAAAAACACATGAAAAAGAGCATATATACATTGGCAAGCAATAAAGGCATAAAAATGGTCACATTGAAGACATGAAAACTCAAAATAGCAAACAGCCTAGTCACAGAAAGGAAGAAATCAAAAGGATGAATAATATCATAGCTAAGCTTCATTCCATAAGAGTGCAAAGGGAAGAGATTGTGTGGACAGGGGTAAAGCTAAAGAAAAGTATTGGGTGGATGCACAGTCTCATTCTGCTGACAAAGAGGGTTTTCTCTGAGTTCTATCAGTAATACAACATTGACAAGCACTACTGACATTCAGTAAATGTACCAAAAAGCTAAAAATTTGGGGTATGGCACCCTCCTGCACCCCGCTAAGACCCAGGGTGTACAAAATAGTATTGACTAAAATACTTTTGCCATGGATAATGTAAATGCAAAACAGGGCCTGTTGAATTTGACTAAAAGGTCACAAAAGGTGACAAAATTTAACTAATATATTCAAAAAGTACCACAAAGGACTGGCTACACTGTCAAGGAGGTTGTCATATATTGCAGAAATTCACTTCCAATCATGGGGAATAATAAATCAGATTTTTAATTGACTCAAAGCCGAGGAGGATAAAGCAATCACTTAACTGGTAGCAGCTTACTGCTGCAAGAACATACATACTTGATTTTCAAGCAAGGAACATAACTGCTACCACCTTACCTAAAAGTTTCATCTTTCATCAGGAAAACCTCATCCTTTGCATTTTTTGCTGCTACAATTATATCCCTAGTTGGGTCCATTTTCCAATCATCAATCTGCCTTTGGTATTCACCAATATTTGCAATGGCAAAGGACAGTGTCTTTCCCTTGAACTTCTTTGCTACCCTTGCCACTCGATTTCTCCAGTAGTGAGTTCCTAATAATAAAATTTTGAATGACTTTACTATAAAGGTAGATGCACATTGGTGGACGTATAAAGTTTTGTCCTACTTTGATACCAAATGGCTACAGTGTTACAGGATGCAAGTATTTATTAGTACTTTTGTACATATAGCTACACATTTAAGAAAACAATCTGCTTAAGGTTCTTAATCTCTGCAACAATTGCTTTGAAACTCGCAACTTTCAGCTCATCAGCTGGAAGCATATACCAACAGACAATGGCATGATAAATAAAGTAAAATATTATCAAAAAACTCTAATTTTAACTGCACAATCTATTTTAAAAGCCCTTCAAGGCATTGAATCATTTAAGCATTCTTTTGGTTTTTAAACAAATCACTTATAAATCAACATAGATAACTAATCAAGAAACTGGCAATGGATGCTTGGAATAAATAATATGAGTAACTCTCTAGCTCACAACCAGTGAACTAGTCAATTAACAAGTGAATGCTCACTGTACTATTTGAGTGATGCTACAACAAGTTTCATAGAATAGTTAACTCACCCTTTCTGTTTAATTTCCAGTCTATTTTGAAGTATACAGTGATGACAGGTTTTATAAACCTTTCTTCATTGCTACCCTTCATTTGTCCAACTAAGCCAAATCTTGGTGAAAACAAGAATAAACCATCAGCTAAAAATCTGATTCAGTACTAGTTTACTTAAGGGAGGGAAGGATGCAGAGGTGGAAAGAAGGCAGGGGTGGGTATAGGACATGCAAGCAAAGGACAGAACTCTGTTTAGAAGAAAGGCAATCGTATTTGACAATGCTCCAATATTATCTATAGACTTCACTGAGAAGGCACTACTAAGCATATGACATTCAGCACCCCTAGACATTAAGAGGCAAGTGATAATGTGATGTGGAGTGTTTTTCCTCACACATGCGATGAAAGGGTGGCAGTGGGGCCACAAGATACTTTACCCTCAATTCACTTTTATCTCCTAAAATTTGATACAAAAATGGATAGATGATTAAGCAGGCAGGCAAAAAGCATGCCTGAAAGTTCAGATGGTGTGTACCAGTGCAAGCAAGCATGACCTCACACTTTTCACAGGAAAACCTGCATTTCCTATATGGAGTCAGGGAAAACAGTAGAAGAGCATTTCAAAACCAGAAGTGAATATCTAATAAGAAAATTAAAGACTAATCTAAGGTAGATAACTAATCTAAGGTAGATTTTACTGCAAATAATAATGAGTTTCAAACAATCATAGAGTTTAAATCAGCAAATTTGGGCAACACATCTTTAGTGATACTTAGTAGTATTGGCTCTATGAAAACTAAGGACCCATTTAGACAGAGATTTTGGAAATATGCAATAAATCTTCAAAGTGATCCCTCTTAAGACTTCTTTATTTTGAATTCCTGCATGGGGAAATATTTGAGGGCAGGGCCTATTCAAGGAGAGCTAAAAGTTCATTGCTAACTATAAAAAGAAACAATAGAGGCTCAAACGGCAAAGTTACATCTCAGGTATGGGGGCTAATTTTAGTGGTCTTACTAAATATTCCTTGCTTTAGGGTTAGAAGCTAATGGCTTATTAGATGTGGGTCCATTTACAATTTTATCTTCAAAGGGAGCCTTATCAAAGTTTTTATGGTAAATGATTTTTCAATTGGAAAACAGAATAAGTACACAAGAAGCTGTTATTCCAAACTGATACATTTCTCTCCAACAGCACTGGAAATCCAAGCTCCCTTGCATATCAATTACGAATAAAAATATAAAAACTCACTGATTATCATCAATAAACTTCTCAATATTGTATACATTCTCATCTTTATTTGTCATAGTCAAGAAAGGATCCTCAAACTTTGCATGAAGATGTGGTGGTCTAAAGACTACAATTGCATTCTCAAGTTTGTATTCCTGCAATATTTCTGGGGCAAAAGTGTGGCCAAAATCAAAATCATTTCTCTTGTTGTTGGCAACTTTCTCATACTTCTTGTGCAAATCGTTATCTTTTTCAGAAAACATACCTAGAAAAAAGAGATGATAAAAAAGACACACTCTTCAAATATTGATAAATATAGAAACAACATCTGTTGGGAGTATATCAAGGTGGTTATGATCAAAGCTTATTAATCAGGCTCCAGACGTCACACTACAACTTTCTGCAGGCACTTCTCATCCAAATCTGCATCTGATCTTCTATTATATCCTATTTTTTGCAGAGACATTTTTCTCAGATCTGTGCTCACAAGCACAAAGTAATTTTAATGGGGCCTGGCTATGATCTATGCTACTGAGTTGACTAAATAGCAGCGATATGGAACCACAAACATAAGACATCATCAAAATTTGAACCATTTTAGATCCCCTTCCCCCTAATTGAACAATGTCATCTCAGCAAGACCCTATTTTCTGGTGATGAACAGCTTTGAATTATAATCTAACTCCCCCCCCCCAATTTGATGCAGTAATGTGCATAAAGGAGAGAAAAAAACACTGTTCAAGACAACAACAGAATATGTAATTCCCTAGAAGGAATTGGAATGGTTTCTAGAGAAAAATCAGTAATTCTACTCTACCATTATTTTCTATTTGCTGATCACTTGTCATAAAACCACAGGACTAACAACCAACAAAACAACTTTGGACTTTATATAGTAAATTAGGCCACCAAAATTTTTAAAAGTTGTGGGCTAAATACTTGCATTGGGATAGTAAACCCAGGTTTTATTCAATTCACTCACCAACAATGAGGAGATCATCTATTTTTGCAAGTCTGTTCTGGAATGCTTCAAGAGATGTGTATTCTTTTGAAACTGGTCCAGCTTGTTTCTTCATATAGCTAACAATCCCATCTAGTAAAAAAAGAGAAAATACTGGTGATGTAAATCTATTACTGACAGTATTACTCAGCTATTTTAATCACTCAAAAACTGGACCCTCAGCTGTATTATGACATACATAGAATGCTATTCCAGGGCCTGCACACATTCTTATCACTGTTTGATTAGACCAAAAATACAGAAAACACATTAATTCAAACCTCATTCTCACAAGTCACTACTTCAAGGGTTACATCAACAAAAGAATATACAAAAAATGTCACAAAGGATTGAAATTTCAAAATTCAACATAGGTATTCACTTACCTGCCTGTCTTGGTCCATCATAATCCTGAGACATCTTTCCATTCCTAAAGATTTTTAGAGTTGGGTAGCCACTTACACCATGCTTTCCACAAGTGTCTTTCCCAGCTTCAGTACAATCAACCTTAAATAGTTAACATTTAAACAA
>WIPJ01001230.1:25730-35731 GCA_018155075.1 Cassiopea andromeda | reverse complement strand
AATATATTCTTAACATCAATTAATTTTGTTTATGATGTCATTGATATAAGACAAGAGATACCTTATAAAAATTTGTCAAAATTTACTTAGATCTTTATATAAACAAATTCATCTTAAGTATAACTGAGCATTTGGCTTTCACTTTCCAGGAATGCACATTTCTATCGAAGAGTGATATTGTGAGGTAAGATATTTACAGCTTCAAGTCTCCTAGCTTATGTTTTTAAATAAAAAAAACTAGTGTTGTGTTTCATTGCTGAAGCCTGAATGCTTTGGAGCATGGTGGAGTGTGTAGAAGGAAAAGAGGGAGCATAAAACATTAGGAATTGACTTTAATATTTTAGATAAGCGGGATCTAGTATTCAGATAAAGCACAAGAACTTTACTAACGAACTCCATAACCAGCTACGAATTGACGTAAAAATTCTGATGCACTGGTCAGTTCAACTTTCTAGTCCCTTTCCTTGAACTACAACACTAAAAAGATAAACAATGAACAACTTTTAAATCCTAGCTGTCGTCATATTGCAAACTTGTACGTCCTTTAAATTCATTGCCTACCTGTTTGACAACAAATGGGTTGCTATGGAATGAGTCGTATTTGAACAGGTTTCTACAATAAAAGTGAAAGAAACCGACCGGTTGGCATGAAGAAGAAAAACAACCTTTCTACAAAAATGCTGTATACACCATTTTTTATAAGAATAAACTTTATTAGTGTAGTCAGGCTCAAAATCGCTGAAAGTTAAAAATAGTTCAAGGATAATGCGAGGCTCAAGCTTCATCAAGACATGAAAATTTTTTGTTTCCTAGTTACAATACTGGTTTAAGATGTACTTTTTGCATTATCGATGCAAAATATCAACTCTTGCTTAGTATTATGATGTAGTAAAACATCAACAAAGAATGGAATATATTTTTTGAATTTTTAGGCGAAGCTACACCTTTGGTATTTAAGTATAATTTAAGAATAGTTCTACGCTCAAAATCAGAAAAATTGAAGCATATTGAGGCTCGGCAGAAAGAGTGTACTTACTTACTTACTTACTTACTTACTTACTTACTTACTGCCCGTTATGCCTCCTGGCACATAGGGCAGCAACAAAATTTCTCCACTCGCTGCGGTCTTCAGCCAGGCGACTCAGTTGTCCCCAAGTCTTTCCTCCTTTCCGCATTTCCACTTCCACCGTTCTCCGCCATGTAGTCTTTGGTCTCCCCAGCGCTTCTTGCCCTCACATGTCCAGTACAGTGCGGTCTTAGCCAGAGATTCTTCGTCTTGTCGGAGCACAAGCCCAATCCATGTCCACCTACACTTCATTATAGTTTGTAGAAAGAGTGTACTGTCTTATATTTTGATTCAGGATGACAATTTCAGTAGCAATATTGCAAACTACTATTACAGGATTTACAAGAAATTCAGAACCCTGGATCCTGCAGCACCAGAAAAATATACAAAGGAGTATCGTGTTTCACATCGACTGTTAAGAGATTTGAAAGAGCTGATTGTAAGTCATGTTTTAGATACAATATGGCAAAATAGTACACTTTGGAACAGCACTCAATCAGCATTAATTCATTTCATAAAAAGAGATTTACCACACATCATACAATAACTATGTAGAAACCATTTTTTGTAATAATATTGAGGCTCAAAAATGCTGACATTTAAGAAAAATTTAAGAACAACGCAAAGGTCAAGCTTCAATAAGGCCTAGAATCTTTATTCATTAACTTTGTATTGTCGATACAATATTCACTGTTCCGTTCCCCTCTTGTTTTATTTTATGATGATGTAAAACATCAACAAAGATTTGAATACATTCGTTTGATTTTTAAGCGACGTTACCCCCTTTGCAGCTTAGGAACAATTTAAGAGTGATCCTAGTGTTGTGAACGAGTCACTTTCGCTAGTTCTTAGAGAAGGAATTTCTAATAAAACAATTGACAAGATGGCAAATGAAACGTAATATAACAAACATAACAAGAATTTCATCAGAATACAACTTCCATGTTCACTTCAACTTCAACTCCTATTCTCGCGTGTTCTATGCAAGGCGCAGACCTAGAACCCAGGCCCCTACACCTAGGCTCAAAATCAGCAAAGTGCAAGAATATCGAGGCTCACCAAAAAAGTTGAAATTCTCATTAAAAGGGTGCACCAAGTAACTTCAACCCTCCTAATTGCAACCCCAACTAACGGCATTATGGGTCATTCACCCATTACGTAACGCCAACTCTACCGTTTTTGAGACGCCCCCTCCCCTTATCGTAATGCTCCGTACTATAGCTCTCCATATAAATTAAGCAATAGCGTAACAAATCAAGGTACCCTCCCCCACAGAGGCGTTAAGTAACGGGTGAATGATCCCTTACGGCTAAGGCCAGGGGTGGCCAACCCGCGGCTCTTTGCCAGGTGTCATGCGACTCTTACATTCGTATTGAAATGTGTGTTTCTTATATATGTTTACTTCACTTTGAGTTTAATAAGATATTGTCATATGAGAGGTAAGGTAGGAGATGATGGTCGTGAGTCCCCATAAGTTTGACGTAGCTCTTTGTGATGCCACAGTAAATAATGCGGCTCTTAGCCTCTCACTGGTTGGCCACCCCTGGCTAACGCGATAAACAAACTTTTCATTAAATGCTCAAAATAATGTGTAGTGAACGATGAATTAAATTAATAAGCAATCATTAGAAAATTCAATTGAGACTCTGCATTGAACTCTGATTTCTGTTCATTTAAGGAAAACCCATTCAGAGATCGAATTCTTAAAATATTTTCATCTGATCAAGAAGGCGGCATGACATTTGATGATTTCCTTGACTTACATTCAGTATTCAACAATCAGGTGAGTAGCACGGAATACCCATTTGAATAAATGAAGTGGATTTTTGTTGTGTCAATTTAGTAGTAGAATATTTCAACTTGAGAATGCTAGAAAAGGCAAAGGTGGAGAAAAAGAATTTGTCTGTATTTAGGGTCGACGAGAGAATTCTGAGGCCTCGGGGCAAAGGAAATAGATGATGCCCCTGCGAGCAGCAAATTTTAAGAGTCTAGAAATCAACTTTGGAAAATTACTGCTAATTTGCTCTATGAGGCCCACAGACCTTGGAGCATTGGGTGCTATGAGACCCTTTGGAGCTTCCCTGCGACAACTTGTCTCTCCTGCTCCCCCTTCTCGGTGACTCTGCCTGTATTCTCAGATTGCATATGTCACAGTGACAATAAACTGTTCCAAATACGAGGGAAAATCCAAAGAAAATTGCTTTTAAAATTGCCTATGAATTGCTAAAAGGCAAGAAAAATTGAGAAAAAAATTCTGCACAATGGACAGATCGGGGCTATGGCTAAACTATTAACTGCAAGCCTTGGCAAATCACTTCGTTGCTCATGGAACATCACAGGAGAAAATAGATGAAAACCATCTAAAAAGTGAGTTGTATACTTTCATTCTTTAACCCGTGAGCCAATTGAGGCATGCTTAAAAAGTGTCAGACGATAGAGCAGGGGTTGGAAACCAGTGAGATGCTGGGACCCACATTCTTTATTGTGATGCTGCAAAGAGCCACATCAAACTCATGGTGGCGCATGAGCATCACCCCCATCCTTTCCTCTCACAAAAAAATATCTTAATGAACTCAAGTGAGGTAGACATACATATGAAACGCGCATTCAAATATGAATGTAAGAGCCGCATGAAACCAGGGAAAGAGCCGCATGCGGCTCGCGAGCTGTTGGTTGACCACCCCTGCAATAGAGATAAGGTGGTGCAGAAATAGTTTTAACACCGTGCTTGGCAGGGCTTCATATGCTCTTTCAAAGTGCTATGTGCTGTTTTCCATCCAATGTCGTCTCAGTATGAAGAGGCAAGTGGAGTTATGTCTTGTTTTTCCAAGACTAATTTGCAGATCATAGCTGGGGGTGGGATTGCCCGCGTTTAGCGGGCACCCTTTTAAAAAATAGCTTTAATAATTTGCTTTCTCTTATTCAGGCACCAGAAGGCCTAAAGATTGCCTATTTGTTCAAAATATACGGTAAGCTGCGCAGTAACTTGCTTTTCTCACGTCATTCTGTATAAATTGTAAAACAGTGTCGCGTTGGCCACACACCAATTCATAACCCATATAATTTTCATTGAGTGCCATTTTCATGATTATCATGAGGTAGCTCTGGTCACTCATAAGCCTACTGCTAGCAGAAGTCGAAAACTATTGACACAGTTTAAAATCACTGTGCATATTTCAATTATATCTGAAAATCGGCCACGAAAACCAAGACAAATCGTAAGGTTGAAAAACTGGTAGTGGTAGACGCTTTGGTTTAAAAATGAGAACAGAGGTATGAATTCTTTAAAGAAATGAAGAAAAATTCACTCATAGTCTCTGCTGTTTAGCTAAAAACACATTCAAGGCTTTCGACCTCAGACCACAAGCTTGCTTCCATTCGTACCTGAGGGAAGGAAACAACATGAAACAATTTGGCCAAGATGAAAATTTGAGAGATGTATAGTGAACAATCATGAAGAGAAATCCATTTTTTGCATTTGATTCTAATTCATAATTATTCTACAGCTGGTGCATCGAACAGAAACAACAACTCCTAGTCAGTAGAAAATTGTATAAATCCAAGAGGTTATAGCAGTTCCTTGCAGACCACAGTGTTCCTTGTCTATAATACAAGACTTGTGTTTGAAGTGAATAATAGCAAAGACAGAAAGCCAGTAACTCCGTTTCAACAGGAGTTCTTTGAGCAGTCCCATTCAGGGGAATGCCTTTTCAAATTTAAATGGGGGGGGGGAAGAATCAGTTTCTACTGATAGAAATAGTAAATGATGGGAGAAGTCAAGCATAATGTAATGTTTTTGTACGAGGTATGAATAATTAAATTGCATTGCAGTTCCTGCAATAGCGAGTATCGTCACAACTTGTAGAATGTAGATCAAACAAATTGTAGATCTACTAGAAACTCCCAAAAAGAATGAAAGGCCAATGTACTCTCCACTCAAACTCATATGAGATGTCCTGGATTTGCTCGATTTCTTTTACATTCAGAATTAAAACAGTGATTGCTGTTTCGTAATTTACAATTAATGATAAAATTACAAGCACTAATGACTGTTGAAAACCAAGAAATGATACTAGCCTCTAAGAAAAGGAACACTTCGTTTCAGATATAGACGGCGACTCTAAGCTGAACCGTGATGACCTGAAAGTTGTACTCTCAATGATAACAGACAGCACACTTGAAGAAGACGAGAAGTCGAAGATCATTGATAAGGTAAGCGTGATTAAGCCTTAAATCTATACAATAAACATCTACAGAACAAGCCTTACAGCAACGCAAGGCAACAATCAACATTTTAGCAACAGGTGCTTTTAAGCAATACATAATGTGGTACCTTCGTTGCACAAGTTATTGGGCAACAAACTGATTACTTGCGTTCCTAACAACATTGGCTGGAGCACTAATGCTTCATTCTCGTGATAGGTATTTCAAGAATCAAACTGGAACGGAGATGACGCCATTGACTTCTATGAATTTGAGCAGATTCTTATACGAGCACCTTACTTTCTCAGGTGAGTTACAACACTCCAAGACAACTTAGTCACAGTTCTAACAGCGATTTGCTTATTTGGGGTGTAGGGGGGATGTCACGCCCCCAATATATTTGAAAGTCGCTCGTTTCTTGCACTCGCTCGTTTCAAAAAGAGATTTAGAAAGTACCTTCAGAGCCTGCAAGGCCCAAACACGACCCCTTGGTAGAGCAGCAATTCCTTCCATTTACCTTCCGTTTTTTTCGGTTACTATAACTACATAGTCTTTTCTCTTTTTCCTTTTAAATCTTGCTGAAAGGATGTCCGTGTTAAAATATTAGCTGAAAAAAAGAAAAAAAGTGCAAGAAAGCTGGTCAGAAAGTCGGCCACAATGCTAGGGAGTTGGCCACATTATTTTCCATGAGCCTTTTTAGTGACAGTAGTTGGTCAAATGGTCAAAACGCTCTCCCCCCAAACGAAAGCGTCTCGGCACATCTATGACTTGTAACATTATAAGTGTGACTAAGTTGTGTCAAAAAAGCCCATTGAAAGAAAAATAGTCGAGTTTCTTATAACAGATGCACCCCAGCAATGAAAAAAGTACAGTACATGAGAATCTGAATGGAACAGAAACCAATTGCTTGTCGATTACTCTAGCAATTAAGTTGCTATAAAACACAATAGTAAAAGTAAAGTGTATTAGAATGTCTGTAGCCATGATCAATAACTCTTACTTTCTGCGGTGAGCTACAAAACATCAAGACAATTTAGTAGCACTTCTAATGCTATGTTTCTTAGCAAAGCCCATCGGGAAGAACAATCGAGTTTCTCATTAAAAATGAAACCTTGTATTGAAAAAAATAAGTGTAGATAAGGATCAGAGTGGAACAGAACCATATTAATTTTTGCAATTTCCTTTTCATGGCTTATCAAACATTCTAGCAATTAAGTTGCGAAAGGAACGGTAAAGTGTATAAGAATATTTGTAGCTATGATCAATAAATATTTTGTATACTATAAATTACAATTAAGATGCAATTAGAATTGTTAGCTTCATGCATCATTGCTGCAAAACTATTCTTACATTCAAACTTCACCGTTTCATTTCTAGGACACTCAATATACGAATCTGAAAGCTCAAATTTTAGAAAACACTTCGCAAAAGACGATGAGGACCTTGCATCGATGACAAGACATCGCTTGAAGCAACACAATCAGTCACGGTGACGAACATGCACCTACCTTCCCTATGTTCAGTTAATATTGCACCTCAACTTTCCAGCCCTTATTTTACTTCAACCAGGGTTTTTTATAACGTGCAATTCCATACAAAAAGATGTGCACTTCTAACAAAATTTGTGCAGTTCAAACGAAAAGATATGCAATTAGGAAGTTCATTATTTAGTGACCCAACGATGTTAGAAAGTAAATAGCAGTAAAAATGGTAGACTGTGGTATGAACAGATAGGAGAAAAGCAACCATAAATGAAATTGTTAGAGTTAGTAGGATCTATCAACCCCTTCTTGCCAAAAGCAGGAATTTCAATCCCATCTGCAACCAAAAGAACGCAGCATCGTTGGATTTTATGTGCAGTTCTAAATCTTTCTTACAAGATGCCAACTTCAGCCTTTACTCCACTCCAAGCAATTCTAATGAGGAGAAGCACACTTAAGATATAGACAAGACGCATCTGTTGCCCACAAAAGTCCTTGTAAAATAACACAAACAGAAAACAAATGTATCAAAGAAACATCTGCTAAATAAAGCATAACCAACGATTCCACCCACAAAACACCTTTCCAGCCATGTTCACATGAACAGAACACCAAAATTGGTGTTCTACAAAGCCACATGAGAGTATTTTGGCTTAATGATAAGAAAATGTAGGTGTTTCAGCTCCTAATCAATCAAAAATCTATTCTAAAGGTTTTGCTCATAGTTATTCCTGTTGTTTCTGTTTTATCTATGATCACTAAACTGATGTCATATATGGGTGAATTAAGAGTGAAGTAAAAACCTTTGTTTACATTCATGGTATGGTTTCTCTTAATTAAATGGGACACTTCATCGGCTCTTTCTTTCTATGCAATTCTCACCACCATATGTAACATACAAATCTCAATGCATTTGGGATGAAAAAGGATTGTAATTCAAACTGAAATAGAGTTTCATTCCTCAAATACAACTGTCAAGAAGCATTGCCAGTGGTTCATTTAGGGCAAATGAGAACAACACTACAGTAGGAATCCACGTAAAAGAGCCTGTATTTATAAGAACCTTGAGGCTGACATTTCATTGCTTGAACCCCCTAAATAAGAACCCTAAAGAGGCTGAAATGGGGACCGTTCTTATGTAATGGAATTCATGCTGCTGATTTAAAAATTCATGAGTAGAGATTTTCATAGGCTGCTTGTGCCTTTCAAGTTGCACAACAAATGACAAGATTATTTTGCAACAATTCAGATTTTCAAATGTTCTCAAGAATTCTTGTGCCGAAAACAGTGTAAATACATGCAAAACATGTGGTGTATATAAGAACCTCGCTAAGAATCTCACAGGCTGGAATTAAGCAAACCAATTGACTAATTAAGAACCTATCCAGGCTGCTCAGGAAAAGCCTAGGTTCATTTATGCGGGTTTCTACTGTATTCGTTACATCTAGTATCTCAGCCTAGTCAAAGCTTTTTCTCTATTATTGCTGTAGTTCCTCTTTACAACGCCACCCTCTGCTTATCACCATACTCAAATGTACGCTCAAATAAAAAAAAAATGTGCCCCACATACAGTAAAAACTCGCACATAATAACATTCCTTAAATAAGAACCTACAGCTTGAAATTGTATATTAAGACTTTAAATAACTAGTACCTTTTCAACGTGACATTCCAACTAGGTTCTTATAAATGGCTCACTTTTTGTCCACCGGGAAATAAGCTCAGTCTTTTTGCCTATCAACCCCTTTCATGGATCCTCCAAATACACTGCATGCATAATTGAGTTGGGAACCAAACATATTGCATGCATAATTAAGTTGGGAATGTTCACTGATATGTTTTGATCTACAAAGCTACTTTGGGTGGCTAAATATATTGCCATAGTACTTGAATGCTAAATGGTCAATTATCCTTCTTTCTAGCACTTCTATTAGACCCTCTGGTAAGAAACAGAACCCTGATTACTGGAACTGCCTCATCATATAGGAATAATAGTAGGTTCATTTCAAAAACATAGGCTCTTATAACCGGAGTGATTGCCCAGTGGTAGGGCGTCTGCCTCACAACCGGTAGGTCGTGGGTTCGAGTCCCGGCCGAGTCATACCAAAGACTTTAAAAGTGGTACTCACTGCCTTCTCGTCTGCCGATCGACATATGAGAATGGAGTGGGAAAGTTAAACTCGCGGAGCTACCAGTGGACCAGCCCCCCGCTGTAGCTTTCACTGCATTCGCAGACGCGTGGCCTAGGGCCATAGAAACGGAGATAGGTGCCGCCCTATGCGCCATTGGGCGCGGGAAAGGGCTTTGTAGGCTCTTATAAGCGGGTTTTTACTGTAATTGAAGAAACAATAGAAAATTACCGGCATACAACTAATGACTGGCTTCAGCTTATGTTGGGAAGGAGTACTGCAAAAGACAACAATTAAGCTGGTGCATTTCAACAATCCACTACAAAAATACGGGTATGTCGAAGCTTTCAATAATGAAGTAAGCGGCTGATCATGTGTAGTAGGAGGCTTTGTCCCATGGAGGGACATTCATTATGCGTACTTTCTCATCTCATTTTCAGTAAAATGTAGACGGCAATTTCGGCAGAGGCAGCCAGCGATGAATTGTTGGTAGCCGCCTTTTATTGAAAGCTCTGGTGAGTGTATGCTTCATTCGGGAGCAATTCTTGTACGCATTTATATACACGTTTTTTTTATAAGAAAATCATTATTTTGCCTGAGCCTCAAGTTTCTTAACATTTCCCGAAATTGAGTCTGAGATTTTCTTAATTTTTTCTTAACTTTTACTGAAATAAACTGGCTAGAGTGGTGTACACTTTCGTTAATAATATTGTATACTTGAATTTGAATTCCATCTTCAACATTTTCAATGCAACAACGACGAAATACCGATTTTTGGCCTATAAAAACACTTAATTTTGGAAATTGAGCCTTGTGATTTTCTTACCATTTTCTCAAGATTTTGACGATTTGAGCCTCATTTTCTTATAAACTTTTTTCTTATACAAAAAAACGTGTACTTGATAGGCCTATACGTCCATCGAAATTACAAGGACAAATGGTTGGCTGAGCAGTTGTGCAATACCCTAATCAACAAACGGCTTACGTATATGAATTCATTTCGCAGTTCATTTCTCTTAAAGTGTACAGCTAGCACAGAAGTATTTGTGTACTCTTAAGTGCCTAATTGTGGAGGGGTCGAAATAAGCGTGGGGGAGGGTTGGAAACATTAGAAGAAATTGTT
>WIPJ01001230.1:6638-25564 GCA_018155075.1 Cassiopea andromeda | reverse complement strand
TAGCAGGGGGGTTGGAATAAGCGGGGGGAGTGGAAAATATGCTTCTAATCTAAGATATTACTGTGATGAAGCACTCTATGTTCATAACTAAAGTATTTATGGCCGTGAGAAGGTATGCAGCACAAAAATATTGCTAATAGACAAGAAGATTTCTTCAAAACATCCGTTTGGAGCACGTTATGAAGAATTCTTGCACAAAAACTAATAAGCGGGGGTTGGAAAAATTTTTTAAATTAATTAGCGAGGGGACGGCAATTAGGCACTTAGGAGTAGTGTCTCTCCCATTTTCCACTTGACTTCTTTACAAGTAAGTATCCTAAAGGATAAGCCACGTCTAGTGAAGTGCAACGTTTTTTGTGTGAAAACATCTGCTTACTCTGATTGCGTGATGAATAATATATCAAACCAAAGTTAAGCAGTTGCAAATTTAACTTCAACGATGAACAAACTGGTTGAGGTATGCACACTGGTACTGAATATAGAAGGATATTGTCCAATCAAGCAAGAAATAAGCAGGTGGAAGAAAACAGAGAATCTGCTAGATATTGAAACTATCTATGTTGAACCTCCAAGAAAGAAGAGCATCCATTCCATAAAAGAAGTAAGTCATCGAGAAAACAAAGACTACCTTGAAAATTTAAATGATGTTGTGGAAAGGGAGAAGAATCAAAGAAGAAGCCCCGTCCTTGCCTCGTTGTAGAAGCGTACTGCACAAGCGGAGATACGACGATTGAGAACATCCTACAAGATAGAAACGACTAGTACTTATGTAAACTGTGTGCACACCATAGTGTTGAAACCAATTAAAGCTTCGATGTGGTTACATTTAAGTACAATGCAACAGTTGATAAGCAGCCTGAAGAAAAAATTTGATGCAACTTTCTTTGGGTTTTCTGTGTGATAAGAATGGAGAACTGGTGAAAGCTGGGCAGATTGCAATTGAGTCTTAACTGAAAAATACACCGCAATCGTAACTGTTGTTAAGAACAAGTTCTACATCTTCATTAGCTATCTGCAATGAATTTATTTACGCAATCAGCAAAATCCGTGGTGAGATCAAGGCATAAAATCAGAAGAAAGAGAGAGAAAGGAAATGGGACTACCGAAAGATTAGATGAGTACAAGATAAAAATGACGCTGAATACTTGGAGCTACATTTGCAGTTTGATTATTTGAAGAAAAGGACTACAGTGACTGCAAGTGCTGGAGCAAATAAATGGCAGATAATTCTAAAGCCGGATTTCTCCAAAGAGGGCTAGTTATCTTTTAATTATAGTGCTACCTCAATGACCTTATGTCCTGTCAAAACACAACGAAATAGAGACGTTATTGAAACAAATGGCACTCAGAAAATAAGGCTATCAAGAAGACAACTCTTGCATTTCACTGATGGTGAATTGGTGCACTTGCCAGTTGGAAAACAACAGCTCTGGTGATAATCAATAAAGTCGCCAAAAGATTGGAAACAATAAGTTTGTAAAGCAAAATGATATGAATTAAGTGTGCCGCGCTACGTATTAAATGAAGCACATTCATGAAACAAAAGTAATGATCCAGTAGAAGAGTAATCAACAAAAAACTTTTGAAAGATGACACAATTTTCTAATGAAATGATCGACTGAGAGATCAATGAGTGGAATGGAGCATAGACGATATATCTAGACGTAGACTAAGCGAAAACAAAACACTCAGCGAATGCTCCAGCATCCTGGCAAAGTGTATTGTAGAAGAAAAGGGCGAAAATGCTTCTTAAAAATTGCTAACTTGCAGCAAAACAACAGCTTTTAGATAGCGTGCTTATAGTAAAATAGGAAATAAGAATTCTAGGTAGTAATTTTCAAGCAGCAACGCCTAGAGATTCTACTCTTCATTATGAGGTTTGCCAGTGGAACGTAGAATAAAAAACAGCTGCACTGTTAGCAATGATGTGGATATATGTAGCCGTATTGGTTGCGCTATTTGTCGCACTTACAAACTTCATTGTCCTAGCTTTAATCTGCAGTCTTCAAAGATTACAAACGCTAAGGAATATACCTCTAGCTGGCTTAGCATTGGCCGATCTCTTAGTTGGTTTATTCTGGGTACCACTGGCGACTGCATCGAGCTACCATCCGGAAAACAAAGGACTTTGCCGTGCGGCACTATCATTTGAAATTCTCACTATGCATGCTTCACTATTTAATCTAATAGCTGTCTCAACTGAGCGATGGATAGCTATATTCAAGCCATTGCATTACCATCAAATAGCTAGTAAGACCGCTGTTATATCCTTCATGGCTGTATCATGGGTGCTCTCATTTGCAATGCTTATTGCCTTTCTTCTAGCAGATAAGCACAAGGAAGATGTAAACGAGTGTGATATTGTGAAATACATTGAGATATGGCTACTGTACGTGATACTCATCATATTTTACCTAGTCTGTGGTATTATGATTATAATGCAATTAAGGGTCTACGTAATCGTCAGGAAACAACTTCGAAAGATCAGACCAATGGTTAAACCGGGAAATGTTACAAATGGCTTGATCGCTGCGACCAGTTTCATTATTGAAAAGTCCTTCCACATTGATGAATCATCGGAGAATGACAAAAACAATATTGAAGACCACAGAGCTTTAACGAGCATTGCAGGCCAATCGACTGACTTTGAAGAAGAAGAAGAGGAAGTAGATGTGCTTTGCAAAGCTCATGATCAAAAGGTGAGAAAGAAGGCTAAAAGATGGAATAAAAATGAGAATAAGGACAAAAGCCCGAGGAATGCAAGCACTTTAAGCAAGAAATTGCGAAAACTCTATTTGAAAAAAGGTACTTCTGAAAGTAATGGAAGTGAACATAATTGTAATCATGATGACGAAGTAGGTGGAATGAGTTTTAACAGCAAAGCAGAGTTAGGTTTGGATACGCTACACCCAACAATAAAAATTTGCATAGAAAAGAGAACTTCGACCAAAAAAGGATTTACAACAATGAGAACAACTTCATGGAGCAATAGCATGATACCTGATTTGAATCATGGACATGATATTGAAGATGAGGTCGAGATGTACAATCCTGCCAAACTGGATGAGGAATCAAGAAGATCTGGCACTCGACATATCAATGAGATATTTTGCATTGAAAATAGGAATGCAAAAAGGAATAGAGTCAAGCTACACGCACAGTTTGAGCATAAACATGTAAACCAAAAACACAAGTTGAGAAAAGTGCCAAATCGAAAGCAAGCCTATTGCAGCCACGGTAAAGACAACACAAATACCAACATAGACAAGAGACAGAAAGGTACCAGTGCAAAGACATCTCTTTCATCATTTGCAAAAATTTTCTCCGTCATGAAAACGCAGAAGAAACTAGAATTTGCCAGAGCAGCAGCAACGAATATAGTTTGTTTGTGTTTTGTACTGATGTGGGCACCAAAATCGACAGTTGACTTACTTACCGGCCTAGGCTACTGTGATAGCTGTTCACTAGCGCATTCAGTTTCAGCAGTACTAGCTTGGGCAAATTCCGGGATCAACGCATTGATATATGCATGGAGGATGCAAGAGTTTCGAGAAGCACTGCGAAATATAATGTTTGGAAAGAAAAACAGGTCTAGAGCAAAGAATTTTGGGTTTGCATGATGCAATTATATATAGTAAAACAACAATTGACATGTAGAACAAATGGCTGATCGCTGCTATTGACTATAACGATATAAGCGTCCACAATCGACAAACTACAGCAACTTATAGAATTTCGTTGACAAAGTTTTAGAGTAATGCTCATTGAGGCATGGAACATGACTGTTTGCATGCAGTTAAAATTGGCAACATCCCTAGTCTGTGATTGGCTAGAGGTGACAAAAGGCTGTCTCACTTTTGTCTACACTTAGTATTGTTGTCCAGAAAATGGAAAAATGCTTTAGAAACGATACTGGTGACAATACTTCTATGAAGCATAAAACTGCAGGCTCCATTTGTCACCCTTTTGCACTTTCAAGAATGCAAGCTCAATGGGGAATGGAGAAGAACAAGCATACATTTCACAGATTCCATACAATTAATGTGAGGCTAATCTGCCTTTTAACTCCATACAAGCTGAGGAGACTACACCATTCAACTGCAAATGGTATTAAAGATCAACCATTGAGGCAAAAAGATTGAATAGGAAACAGCAGTACAAGTGTGTGCAACTCTAGAAACCAAAAATTAGGCTAACAAAAATAATAACCAGTTTTAAATGAAACAAGGACTGGTGGCAATAGGTAGAAGCACAAGAGACCATTCAGCTCATTGGTGAGAGCATCAAGAAGATTGCAATAAAACTACAGCCAAATGTCAAATATGAAAAAACAATAGTTTATTTGAGACTAAACAGTGCAATTAGAAGGTACTACAATGCAAAACAACTAAGTAGAGGTTGAATCATTAGCTTCCTAATACATCAAATGACCTCAATTTGAAGCAAAATATTGGGCAACACCAATAGAATTATTAATCAGCTTACATAAATACATAGCAGATATTCCTTAGTTATTTGACCAGGATAATCAGGTGAAGAGTGTGCTGTTGGAAACTATGGTTGTTGGTGAGCACTATAAAATTCAAATACAATAGCATACTTCACCAGATTGGACATACAAACAATTATATATTTTAAATGAAAGCATAAAAGCAATGCAAAAGAAGGATGAAATTCAATAATTCAAGGATCATACTGAAGTGCTTCTGTGGTAATTCACAGCTTTTGATCTTAATGTTAAAGCAACAACACTAACAAAAACAAACTATCAACTGTCAAGTAGAACATAACTACTCAACAAATGAAAGCACACATTTATGTTCTTATCTTAACAATCTTACAATTTACCAACATTAATCTTCATAAAATTCAGCATCTAGAAACAGAAGAATACTTCACTTTAATAACAAGATCATTTCACCATAGAGAACTTTCTGATCCTTACTTAGAAGCAATAGTGAATTCTCTTGCACCTATTGAAACCGGGAAATTGATTCTTTGCACACAGGGGCATGTTGAAAAGGGTACACATTTTTTTTTATAAGAAAATTATTATTTTGCCTGAGCCTCAATTTTCTTAACTTTTCCCGAAATTGAGTCTGATATTTTCTTAACTTTTTCTTAACTTTTACTAAAACAAACTGGCTAAAATGGTTTACACTTTCATTATTAATATTGTATACTTGAATTTGAATTCCATCTTTAACATTTTGAAAGCAATAACGACGAAATACTGATTTTTGGCCTATAAAAACACTTAATTTTGGAAATTGAGCCTTGTGATTTTCTTACGGTTTTCTTAAGATTTTGACGATTTGAGCCTCATTTTCTTATAAACTTTTTTCTTATAAAAAAAAACATGTACATGGTGTTCTAAGCACAAACTGTCCTAATAACTATGAGCTAAAGGTAAATATATCCAACATTAAAGATGACAGTATGTGCCATCTTTTATGCTGTACACTATTTAGTTTCCAAAGTGATTTCTATTATTAATTTAAGAATCATCTAAAGCTTAGGAGGATAAAGGAATTAGGGTGAATGAGATATACATTTAAGCGAGGCCTAAGTGAAGATGCACAGTGACACAAAAACTTTCATATCAAGTTAAGATATAAGTAGCAGGAGATCATATCCCATAATCTACAGTAACAAATTTATGTGGCTACAATTGAGAATTGAAAATGTTCCTCTACTAAGCTAGCTCTTTAACACAATATTTATCTGAAAATGAACTTTTGAAACAGTGTTCTAAATTTCTTTGACTATTTTATCATAATAAATTCATTATTAGTTCTAACAATGGAATTAGGCACAGCATTTGGAAAATGCAAATCAAATTATTCTGAAAATCATCTTACCCTAAACAAGCAGACATATAACTATCGTGGGGTCTCCCATTCATATTTGGCCTTGATGAATGGGACATTTCCCAAAACCACCTTCCAGTCTGTTAAGTATAGTCCTACCAATGAGAATGCTGCTCCCCATAAGGCAGCTGGTCTTGCCCTGCAAAAAGTCATGGCTATAATTATACATTCTACTTTGGAAGCTGCAAGAAAATGGATATGATGATAAAATATACAATTTCACTAAATGCAAAAAGACTTCAGTATTGGTAATATGAAAGCAAAAAGAAAAATCATTTTCTACATAAAGTAATTAAGTGGTAATTGTTTCCCACTTTTCTTGAGCAAAGTCACTTGACATGCAGTCTTTTGGGCACATTATCTGAAACAAGTAGCTAAGCTGCTTTGCATTTGCACTATTTATTATGTAAAATTAATCTGTTCTATGTCAAGCTATTTTTATGACCCATAAAGAATCAAAATGCATTAGCATGCAAACAAAAGAGTGTAATATAATGATGACCCAACAAACAAACTAGAAAAATTGGGGGGAAAGGTTCTAGGAAGAACGTGAAATTGTCCAATTACTTCTCGCTAACAAATCATTTGACCTGACAAAGACCTTATCATAATCATCATCATCTATTCCAATGTATTGGAATAGTGTATATACTATCTTCTACTATGTATAGAAATTTGAATTGTACTCTCCATTGGTCAGTCTGCAGAATATGGTAGAACTTGAAAGGATCTCACATTTCCAAGATAGTCTCTCAAGTACACAGTATATAATGATGCTTTTCACACCTCAAAAGAATACTCAATCTTCTATAAATAAGGACAAAATTTTGAATTCTTCATAAAAAGAATGAACTTGTGTTGTCTTTTCACTTCTTGCAATTGCTACCAAATCCACAACTTCTTTTTGCATACCATTTTGCAATTTCTTCTGGTGTGAACTGCCTTGTGCATGGCATTGCTAAAATCTGCAGATTAGTGTCCACTGGATACTGTAGTGGTTTTTCAAGAAAAAATCAAGAGTGGCAGCAGTAGTGAATTCGCTGGGTATTTTAGAGGCAGCTAAGAATTTGTCAAGCCCATGTTTTTTAGAAGAAAAAGTCTCTAAGAGAATTGAGGCTCAGGCAAATATGTGGAATTCTTATAGCAAAAATATGCATTTTGCCAAGAATTTGTTGACTTCATGGCACATAGGGGACGCTTCACTCTCTCCTTGTTCCCCCTGCCCCATATAACCACTACTGATTGGGTACAGCTTGAGATAATGTGATCCTAATATGTTACCTCCTCTAGCAGATGGTCATTTGTGTATCTCAGAAACAAGGTACAGACATCTATACAAAAAAGCTGAAATATGCAAGCAAAACATGTCTAGTTGAATTTTTCTGTAATGAATCAAAAATAAAATAAGCCAATAATTATCATTCTATAGTTATACAGATGGTGATTTCAGAGTTTTTTTAAAAGATAGACAGATGAAAAGGACATAATAAGTTTGCCATCTATGCATCTTCAGCTTGTATTTGGAATAAGATAATTTGAGTCACAAAATACATGCACCAAGTACATCTATACATCTATGACAATCTTACTTCTCAATCAAGGGTACGGCTGCCTTCAATTTCTATACAACCAACTGCCATCTACTTGAGCATGCTACTGATAAAATCATACAACAATCTAAATTACTTCATAAAAAGACATTGAAAACTAATACAATTGTCTGTCCGCAAACTGAAAGTATGGGACACAATTGCATACCATGGCTTCCCAAGTCTAATGAGATATCTACTTTGCTCAACCATTTCTGTCATAAAATTGCTATTCGCCATCTTTCTGGTATAAGATGAAGCTTGTGCAAACTTCGTTCTTGGCTATAACTCCTGCTGCACTCAATTTTCAACAATCTACTTGGCTAAGTATTTCAGGCCTAAATTACTGCTCGGGAAAGGGATTGGGCAACTGTCTCGAGTCCATAATGGGGAGCCTCATATTGAAGTTCATCATTCCAAGAATTACAATCTGAAACTTAGTAGTGCACACGGATGTAGGAAAGAGAATGGTAGGAAAAAAGAAAACAAAAGTGAGGAAAATAAATGATCTGTCATATTTGAGAGTAACTTTGTAAGCATCCTTTTAACTACGCTCCTATGACGTCTTTATCATGGACTACAAAGTAGGTAGTGTGTGTATGTAAAAGATTTCACGCGTGCATGTGTGGTCACACATGTCTGCACGCGCCAAAGCTCACCCAACACATCCGTCTTCCTGTGTGGATAACAAATGAATAGTCATATTTAGTCCCTGTTTTTACTAGAAAGAGTTAGTCATTTGTAGTGGTGTACTTGTATGCTTTATCCGGGGACGCAACTTCACTGTATGTGTAGGGGATGTCTGAGTATTTGCCCTGCAAAGTTGAGATATAGAATCAGTGTGTTGTTCACAGAGTTTTCTGAGACATTCTTTCTTTTAATAATAGTAGTTGGTCAAATGGTCAAAAAAGCTCAACGCCAAGAATTGTAAGAATGCTGAAGCTCAGCAAATAATTAGGTATTCTTATAAAAAAGTGTTTAAACCATAACAGCATATAGCTCGAGCTTAATGCCAGATTGTTGCCGTTACCTTGAGCATGCGAAATCCTTTTTCGCACTTTTTCAGCCATTTACAGAATGCTATTTTACACTTAAATGAATTATTTTTCAGAGAATTTGAAGAACCAACTAAGTGCGAGATAACCAGAGATTTGTTTAGTTATATAATTACCTCTGCGGTGACAACAGTTCACGGTGAGGTAAGAACTCATTGCAATTGTATTCATGCATGTCTGCATAATGAAAGTGCAAGTGGGCTGGATTTATTCACATGTGGCCAAATGTATGGCTCTATCACCATATAATCTACCAATCTTTGTGATAGCAACAAACTACTTCACACTGTAGAGAATACATTCACATCTGCCCCCTTATTGGTTCAGGGCAATTTCTTCTATTGCTCCCATGTAGCAGATGTCCATTGCAGAATCTTAGGCTTAAGTGCATTTTCTGATTAGAAGTCCTATGTTGGTGATCTAGGTGAATGTTTATATATTTGCTATCTCATTCTTTGCTTGTGTACAGTATGGTTATAATCTATCTTGTTTCTGTAGTAAATAAAAGATTTCTTGCCAGAATCTTCCTTCTAGAAGATAAGCAGTATTGAGGTAGATTTAGATGAAAATCCCAACAAAGTGCGTTGTAAATGCCACGTTTCTGTCTTTCTTTTTCATTTTGTATGCAAAGAGGTAAATGGGACAGGACTTGTGTTTCTGTTTCTTGACTATCTTCTAGTAGCAGTCAAAGGATAAGTATTTCTTGTAGTGTTGTGCATTTGTTTGGTTAATCTTTCATCCTCTATTTTAATCATAGGTGACTGCTGCAGAGCCTTTAGACATACTGGAGTTTAACCAGGAGACATTACAGGCAACAATAAGCTGCACCAGACAGTGAATATTTACATTTATTTATTACATTGAATACTTTGCATGTGGATATATGATGTAGATTTCTGAAAATTAGCAACTCAATATTTTTTAGCTCTCAATGAGATTATTTTTCACTTCTTCATGTTTCTTGGCTTTTCCTTTCTACACTAGATTTGCTTTTCTCTCATGTACTGTTAGAGAAAAGAAATAATATCTTGTGGCATATGTGCAATAAACATCAAGTATATTTGACATTAGCTCCGCTGCAAATAGGTTCTTTGAATTTTCTGTTCTTGCATTCTGTTCTTGCTTTTCCATAGGTCACTTGAAAAAGTATGGAGTGCTCTAACTCTTTATGGAAGCTTTAATGAGCAGCGATGCCTTTTCCATATTAGTCAGGTATCATTCCATTTAATTTATCTATTTTATGTTGTCCTATAGAAGTCTTTTAGCAATTTGGCTGATTGTTGTAGCTAGGGCTGACATCTAAGTGATGAAGCTGAACCTGATTAGCTAGGGGGTCATTTTTGGGTGGCAAATTTTCCCAAAGGGAGACAGACAGCCTAAAATAACAAAGAAAAATAGCTAGCTCAAGGAAAATTTGGGAATGGGATTAGCAAGCAAAACAGATTTAGGGGCACTTTCCCCATGTGCATCCCTCAAATTTGTGACTGTGACAGCTGTTTAACATTTAGATCACAAGGAAGGAACAACAGACAATAGTGTTTTGCTTATGAAATTGCTTTGGAAATTCCTAAATTTTGACTTTTGCTCTTTTATCAGGATACTTAAAACCTTAATGCCTTGCAGCAACTGGCACCTTGCTCTTCATAATTACAAGTTTCAAGTTACATGTCCATCCTTATAATTGTGTATGATTTTTTCACAGACTTTTTCTCCAATAACTGAACAAGTAAACCATGAAGGCCATGACATACAAGACATACATGATCTCCAAGAAAGCAACTGAAGTATTGCAGTGCAATGGAAGTTTAATAGTGTTAGATTTGAAGGTTGAATTTTGTAGCATAATGAAATTACTCAAAACATTGACAATCATATTTATAACTCAGTTTTATACAATGTGTTCAAGTGCTGTTTGGGTGCAGTTTTTGTTATACCTCTGTGTAACTGATGGTCTGCATACATTGTGAAGGCTGTAGTAAATTGTGAAAGCTGACAATTTTCATGCAGTTCAACTATTATCATACTGTTAGTTATTGAATATTTTTAAATGAGTAGTTAAGGAGCTGTATGCTACCTTATTGAGCCATGCTATCACAAAATACTGTTTATTTTGGCTGTATCACATGCATATGCACCCACAAATACACAAATCTATAGGCCTATATGTGTGGCAGGCATATGACTGCAGGAGGCATGGAGGGACAATGCCCCCAAGTAAAAAGTTTTGCATGGTTTTGCCCCCCAGCAGGATTATGGACCTGGAGATTTTAATAATCAAGCAAGGTTTTTACCCCCCCCCCAAAGTGATGGAAAAAACAGGCCTTGCCCCTCCAGGACATTTCTACTAGCTACATGCAGGGCTGCTAAGAGGGGGTAGAGGGGTAGTTCTACAAAAATAGCTATGAAATGGTTTGTTGACTTCTTATGTTCTGAGTATATATTTGTGCTAATTGAGGAATATTGCACATCTTTGTTGCAATGACGTAGCTGGCTCTTCATAGCTAGGGGGCGGTCTTGGATGGCAACTTTTCCCAAGGGGGGCAGAAAGCCTAAAAGAGTAGGAAAAACAACTAGCACGAGGAAACTTAAAGGGCAGAATTGGCAAGGGAAGTTGATTTAGGGGAGCGACGCCCCCCTAGACTACCCTCAGCTATGTGGCTGCTTTGTTATCATTACTGAAATTTTTAGCATCATGATATCGTCGCAAAATTGACCTTTGCTCTTTACTATGAATTGTTCCGTTCTCCCACGTCAATAATTATTGAATGATTATAATTGCGTCTATGATTATAATAATGTCTCTCATTTCTTCCACACCCGTAACGGCTTCTAGTTTCAAGCATCGCTTCAGTCTTGTGAACTATAGTTGTCTTTGCATGCCTACATGACGTCATCAGCAATCCTTTGTTTTTGTTTTGCAATTTGTTTTCGTAATGTGATTAAGCCCAGTATTTGTGTAGTGATCACATGTTTCTGTGTTAGATGAATGCCGTATTTGTTATTTATCAAGTTGCTCTACTCTCATTGGTTAGTTGCGTGTCATGATGATAACATAACAATACTGAACTTTATACTTATCGATAATTCTTCCCGTTTCACCAGTCAGTTTTTATGGTTCAAGCTGGTATCGTTTATCAGTCTATGCAAGAATTTTTCACAAGCAAGAGTGGCCTACGGCACAAATTTGCATCGTCTTAGTAAGCGACTTCATAGGTTAGTACAGTTTTAGGCCTATCTATCCACGTGCATTTGCCGGTTGTGTTTACGTTTATTTGATATACATTTCTTGCAGTTTTAGCATGCTATTAAGGTATAACATGCATTGATTTCGATTTTTTGTTTACACTTTGAGACATTGATATCAGAATTCAAGAGCTATTGTATTGTAATCGTTGGTTGTTAAATATATAGCCCTAATTTCAACTGCATTTTTCAAAAATTCGCAAAATTTTTGCACATCAACTACAATAAACTATTGCTAAAGAATGGGGTTATATTTGAGAAATAGCCCAATTCTTTAGCGAGTGGGGGAACTTTCATGGCGCAGTGTTATCTTGTGAAGCGGGACTACACGCTTTTTTTATAAGAAAACCATTATTTTGCCTGAGCCTCAATTTTCTTAACTTTTCCCGAAATTGAGCTTGAGATTTTCTTACACTTTTCTTAACTTTTACTGAAATAACCTGGCTACAGCGGTTTACACTTTCGTTAATATTATTGTAGACTTGAATTTGAATTCCATCTTTAGCATTTTGAAAGCAATAACAGCGAAATACCGATTTTTGGCCTATAAAAACACGTAATTTTGGAAATTGAGCCTCGTGATTTTCTTACGATTTTCTTAAGATTTTGACGATTTGAGCCTCATTTTCTTATTAACTATTTTCTTATAAAAAATACGTGTATCACACCAATTTCTAAATCGGTAGTTTGATGCTTGCATTATCTATCAATTAAGGTCAAAGAAAGATGAAACAAAAAACTGAAGAAAATGACAAAAGAAGTGGCCAATCACCATCTGACGTGCCCTTACAAGCTTACATCATATCACAATCAAGAAACCGCCCATCTAATGAGAGAAGTCGTTCTTGGAACGAAGTGAATTGTGTCGGACTGCCTCATATCAAAACAGTGCTTGATTTTAGAAATATACATATCAACTAAAGACGGAGCGGCAGGGGTAAATGGAATATAGTAGCGTCCTGCATGGATCTTGGTGAATCATGCAAGACTAGATGGTAGTAGACATGAATTTAGAAAAGAAGATTGAATACTGTACTATCTTTACCAGAAAGTAAATCTTTAGACGGAAAAATAGTTATAGAATTGTAAGAGTTTATATTACTTAAATGATTTCTTTAAGATTATAGCTAGGAATTTAGCTTATTAGCACAACTTTTTGTACCTGGATAGAACATGAATTAATAAAAGAGCAGCCGTGGCCTAGCGGTGAAGAACTCAACTCAGACCCACGTGGCCAGGAAGGGCATCCAGTACTAAATGCTCGTGCCAGAACTGAAGTCCTCTCAGGGGCACCCTCCAAGCCCCAAGGAATTGGGGGAAACGGAGGTAAAATCGAATAAAATAGACCATTAATTATTACCGTAGTTTATTTAAAACATTGTGCATCTCTACTAGGAGGTATAATTTAGTATGATAGCTGTACACATGGAAATACATATTGCTGTCTATATATTTAAGCAAGTGTATGATTCAGGTCTAAATTAAAGAATATCACAATTAGGAGGTTTTTGTACAGCATGTTAGAGTGCATCATGCTAGAGCATGGTAGAGTATTAATTATTGATTCATAGTTTATTTTGATAAGAACAACGCAGAAGACTTAAGTTATGTCACAAACTAGACTTTCTTACTATGTAGTTTAAAAAGGAGAACGCTGGGCAGACAAAAAATACTTCTATCTCAACGATCCCAGCACACACACGTCTAAAAGACATCCACTTCTCTCCCAGCACGCCTGCTATTTCTTGGCCTCTGTGCTGGGAGAAGGAAAGTGTCCATAAAAATTATAAGAGCAAAAAATCTACTATATACATCACACTTACGTATTTTAATATATATGAAAATGTGCGTAGTCCTAGATAGGTTTTCCTATGATTTCATACTTGTCATTATTTGAGTCTGTTTACATAGTGTCTGTCGTTGTGTATCTTCTGAAAGGACCAAGAATTGGTGGAACCAATATAGAAAGAAGGACCAATACTGAATCCAGTGAGCAATTTGAACATGACCAGCGTAGTACAGGGATGTCGGAGGATATTTTTGCGTGGGGGGGGGCTGAAACGAGCGGCAAGTTCCTATAAAGAATGGAAGTGGGGGTCAGGGGTAGAGAGCCCCTAAAAGCTAGGAAATGTTAAACAGGAAGATATGCAAAAGGAGAAAAGCTTAGGATGGACTCAAATGATTGTTGTAGCAGCACTGCCCTGTTTTGTAAGGCACTTCAGTAAGAACCAAGAGCTTGATCAGTGAGAAGTTGAGAGCCCTTACCACTGATTCCGCAAAAACACTCAACCTTTCTTGTCATTCATAGACGCCCTGTTTGAAAATGCTTCAATCTCATACTATTCTGATACTGTCTTTTCAAGACTCTATAACCTTTCTATGACTTCATTAGAACTTGCTATTCACTGGTTTAGTCAAAATATCAATCTGTCCTTGCTTTATGCTGCCAAAGTTTCTTCAAGCCTGCCTAAGCACTCTCTGATTACTGACTTTCCTAGGGAGGTAGTGCTAAATCCTTAATAAGGGGGCTATAAGCAGTATTTGGAAGACCACTCCCTCTTAGAATCGTGCAAAAAACTCCAATTTATTCCTCGGTATTTCGCTGAACACTAAACTTGTAACAGAATACACATTTTTAAATATAAGAATACCTAATTCTTTGTAGAGCCTCAACATTCTCAAATTTTTCAGTTTTGAGCCTTGGATTATTCTTAAATTATTCTTAAATATGGAAGGTCTAACTACGCCTGGAAATAATACGACTATATATAAACATGTATTGATATCTTACCTTATCACAAAGCAAAATAAATGAGGAGCAGAAGAACAAATACTGTATCAATAGTGAAAGAATTAATCTACAAACAGTACTATTTCTCAAATACACAAATGTGTTGAAAATTTGATGAAAGTTGAGCCTTGCATTATTCTTAAATTATTCTTAAATTTTAGTGATTCTGAGCGTGAATATTCTTATAAAATTTATTTCCATAAAAATAGTGTATAACATTATATTTTTGTGTGAATACTTGCTAAAATAAGTTGCAAATCTTGAGGAAGGTAGAAGAAGTTGACAAGAATTTTAACATCTAAGGGGGTGTGAGCCCTCCAAAATCTTCGACAGATTCAACAAGACGGATGCACTCCCTGATCCCCAATATATCCCTGGGCTTTCCGACCACAGCCAGGTCAAACCCTAGGAAGCCTATAGGAGTTTAATCGAGTTTTGTACGGTAACTTTGACAAGGCTGTGACCACTGACAAGATTCAAAGCTGCAAATGAAATAGTCACCAGGTTCAACTTTCCTTTTCTTGATAAGAGAGTGAAGGAGTCGAGGTGTTGGATACGGGATGGAAGTCCTTTGCGCTTGCAGGTTTACAGGACAAGAAAAATATTCAAAGCTTATGAAAAGCGCACTGGTTACTGATAAATGTCTTTGTGAGACACGCCAGCCAAACAGATGAGAGTCTAAAGTAAACAAGGACAAAAGAGCAAGAAGCAAACGGGAAGAACACATTCAGTGATTTTGATAATGAAAAGCTCCTTTGTAAAGCGAATAAGGTTATCTTGATTTTAGCACAATTTTCTCAACTACAAATGGCTGTATTATCGTTATGAAATTGCAAAGAATCCTTCTGTTAGGGATCGTGAACGCGAGGGCACTTTAAAGGAGTTCTTCTATAAGGCTATGTATGACAGTTTTTCCGTCCCAAAGAAGTGGCCATAATAACGAGGTGGCCGTATTAACGAAGTGGCCGTATTAACGAAGTGGCAATGATGAGGGATTGTACTGTAGCTTGAAAACAAATTATACAGCTATGTCTTTCACAGAAAATCGCCAGCATTTTTTACAATCGTGAAAGTGCTAGTTCTAAAGATAATAGCTAGTCTAGTAATAAAAAGAAAAAATTTGCAAACAGATATTATTCAGCATAATTAGACATCTAATTAGCACTGTGACAATACCATCATTAGTGAAATTTGACAACTGGTTATTTATGGTGATGGCTTTTACAGAAGATAATGGTAGATCAAATTACTAATTTTATTAGAGTACTTAACCCCATGCTTAATCACAATTTATCATCACTTTGTTTAACCTGGGCTTACATACAAAAAAATAGCAAAATTACGGCTAATTTATGACTAATTTACATCATTTACATAAATCCAAGCCTTTATTTAAAAGAAAGAAAAGTATGCATACATAGTTAATCATTGCAAAATAAAAATATAAAAACTAATTTATTTGATTAAGTTCCCTCTCTTGGGGTATAAGGTCTGCAGAACCTACAGTTGCATCTACCACCTTTCCAATGTCTAATTCGTCTTTTGAAAATAGAAAGGGTATTTGATTGTTTTATATCCAGTGGTAAATATTGCCATATTTTATTCCCAAGATAGCCTAGAGTGTCTACGTCAAAGGATACAGTCTAATGACGACTCTTACGACCAAGCCCGTCGAGAGCCAGCTCGGGCCCTGGGGCTGTTAACAGCACGGACCCCTGTGTAGTAGCAGCACAGGGGCAAGATTCTTTGTAATTGCCGATTGCATTATGTATTGAAAGTAGCGTTATTTTCTGATAAAAAGCAGCGATACAATCACCTTTTGACAAGTGAGTCATAAATCTGTGTCCCCAGAACCATTAGCCATATCTGAAAGGGAAGAAACAGGCCCTGCCCTGAGGAAGAGATTGATGAAACGATAAATCAAGCGCTAAGTATTAGAACAAACCTGACATGCAAAGAAGTCCTTAGAGAGCTAACGAATGTACGTCCAACAAACGGCTTTTTGAATATTATTTTGCGATAGCAAAATTTTCACGGTCCCCTTTGAGGCCCGGGCCACGGAGTCTTACCCCGGCTACCCCCCTCTCGACGGTACTGCTTACGACCAAAAATGTTTCCCATACCAACAAATACAGGTCTTTTATTCATAAGAAAGTAGTACTCAGCTGCTGAGGAAGTTA
This sequence comes from Cassiopea andromeda, assembly GCA_018155075.1. Lineage (NCBI taxonomy): Eukaryota > Metazoa > Cnidaria > Scyphozoa > Rhizostomeae > Cassiopeidae > Cassiopea > Cassiopea andromeda. The sequence goes on along the minus strand of WIPJ01001230.1, from coordinate 8,836 downwards.
AGAAAGTTCCAACTGCATTTTTTGACAGTTTATAAATGTATGTATGTTTAAAATTTGATTTTTCTGTGTACAAAATGCTGTTTTTTTACATTAGCTGCCCTCTAAAAGTTAAACTTCTGTTATTTACTAAGAATTATCATCATTTCAAGTGCGCATGGTACTTTTTCACTTTGCACTAATTTACATAAATAAACATTGTAACTTAAAAATATTTGCTCAGAAAGACTAAAAACACGTTTGATACTGGAATCTGGAATCGTGAAGATGCTAAGAAAGATTGAGTGCTAACCTTAAAAACTTTCTTAAAAAATAAAAGAGGAGTATTCAAAGAAATTGAGTGGCTTCAGAAGAGTTTGTATTGCATTAGATAAAAAAGATCTTGAAAGTAGTAAAAGTAGATAACAAAGATGTGATTATGTAGCGGCCAAATTTGAAATCTTTCTGCAATTGTTTTGCTTTCCTGTACTTTAGGAGCCAAAGAAGAAACGATAGGTACAACGGCCTAACCAGAAATACTTTTAGTTTAAGCAGCAGCACCTACATTTTCTCACCTATTTGCAATTACTAGTAGTCATTATACATCTGGAACCATGTAGCAAGGTCGCTCTTAGAATTGACGTTCACAATTCAGGACCTATATCTTGCTAACAAAAGTGGGCGTATCTTCCAGCGGACTCAGCTATATCTGTCAAAAGTATAATAGCTCCAAGGAATCATGAATAGGTAAATTTCAAAGACATATCTTCGTATGTGAAGATCAGCGATGTGTTTACTGAAAGGGGTGTGGGGGTAGTCGCATGTGGGTTATGCTGCAGGAGATTTAGCATCTAATTGGTTATAGTGTCTTCCGTAGGCATTTTTAAGCGACAGTAGCTGGTGAAATGGTCAAAACGCCCCCCCCCAGGCAGAGACTGTCTAAGCACATCTCTGATGAAGAGCTTTTAATGTGTATTTAATAATATATAAATGAGAGTAAGTGGAAAAGGAAGCCTTAATTTACAATTGGATTTTAGCCTTCTCTAGCATTGACATTAGAAATGCATCAGTTCCAAATGCCGCATACACGTTTTTTTTTATAAGAAAAGAGTTTATAAGAAAATGAGGCTCAAATCGTCAGAATCTTAAGAAAATCGTAAGAAAATCACGAGGCTCAATTTCCAAAACTAAGTGTTTTTATAGGCCAAAAATAGGTAATTTCGTCGTTATTGTATTCAAAATGTTAAAGATGGAATTCAAATTCAAGTATACAATATTATTAACGAAAGTGTATACCATTCTAGCCAGTTTATTTCAGCAAAAGTTAAGAAAAATTTAAGAAAATCTGAGGCTCAATTTCGGAAAAAGTTAAGAAAATTGAGGCTCAGGTAAAATAATGATTTTCTTATAAAAAAAACGTGTATTCCTTCTTTATGGAAATTCACTGACCACACCTTATGTAAGGTTGTCGCTAACAAAACAGTCAAAAATCTAGGAAATATGTTGGCAATACAGTGATGACACTAGTGGGGTGATTTCTATTCAGCAAGGAATAGAAAGAGCATCCTCAACAGCCTGCTAACGCAGGGAGCAGCAGGGTTTTTGTTTTTAACGTGCAGTTCCACACAAAATGTGCAGTTCTAAGAATTTGTGAGCAGTTCTAATGATAACACTATGCAATTCAAAAGCTCGCTATTTAGTGGCCCAAGGGTGTAAGAAAGTGAAAAGCAGTAAAAATGGTAGATTTAGGTATGAAATGATAGGTGAAACAAAACCAGAAACAGAATTGTTAGAGGTAGCAACATTTATCTACCCCTTTTCGCTGAAAGCAGGGAGCTCAATCCCATCTGCAACCAGAATTTAATTCTTCAAAACAACATCGATAAGTTCTATGTGCATTTCTAAACTTTTCTGTAAAAAGCCCTGTAGAGAAGAGCTTCTGGCTGCAATCATATAACGTAGCCTGACGTATACCTTAAATCGAATGGAGGTGTGTGCTTAACATCTCTGACAGCAATATTAGCAATGCTTTTGGTAATTTAATCTGCGCTTAAAGCGAATAACAATAAGCCTTAGTATTGACTTATTAAAGCTTACAGGTATAATGCTTCTGAAATTTTAGCTGATCTGAGGCTTTCCACTTTGGTTGCTTGAATAGGTATTCCTTGACATTCTCCTGCGTATCTTACAGGATGTTGCTATTGTTGTTCCTTTGCAAGCTT
>WIPJ01001228.1:409001-428289 GCA_018155075.1 Cassiopea andromeda | reverse complement strand
TTGTACTGCATACCATAACTGATAACTGACCCAGTCATATAGGGGTGAAATCTACTTTGTAATAGCAAGGACCTAAAGTTCATACCATCGTTAAATACAATATACAATACAACAGACTTACGTCCACTGTTTGAAGAGAAAAACCTCTTGCCCTCTTGCTGCAACACCCCTGGAAAGATTTTATTGTGAGCTGATGAACTAATATGCCTTTAGCCATAGTAGCCATACTTTTGTTTGCTTTGTGTTATTACTATTCTAGCTTTGTAAATAAAATGAGAAATCTTTCTTAGCAAAAGGTGAAGGACCACATTGTGTTGGTACGCATATATGTAGTATGTACGTACTTATGTATGGACTGATTGCGCTGGTCGACGTGCATCCGGAAAACTCCTTCTATTCCATTACACATAAACCAATTTTTGTAAAAGAAATTGTGTGCTCAAACAAAGGATGCTCATTGATGTGGTGTTTGAAAAACCAATGCATACGGCAACATTTACACTCCTTTCCTTTATAAAAACCAGTAGCCTAGCACTGGCATGTGAGCATTTTTCACAATTTTTTCTTCACAATGTTTGTTGAGAAATGCACTCCCCTGCCATAAGTTTGGAAACGAGTCAACCAATAGGCCTGAAATTGAAAAAGTTTTGGCGTGAAGGACATAAGTGTACCTTGTTTGTAACGTGTCATATCTTTCCAACGTGAACTGAGTTATTTATCTCAATGATGCATATGATCTCTAGAAACATTTATAGCATTTTCATAGAAAGAATACAAAGAGAAAGGGAATTATTGATAAAAGTTTTAACATGGTAAGAAGCAAGGAAATTTTGCTAGAAAGACAAGGTGGCTATAAAAAATTGCGAGAAATAGGCCATAAACTCGGAGAAATTGCAAGCAAGACAATTGGCTTTGCCAAGTAAGGTGCTGGTAATATATTTACAAAGTACTAATAAACTAATTTTAATCAACAATTGTCAATTTTGTTTAGCAATGTTTTGAGAGTGCATTGGCAGTAATGAAATAAGCAGGCTTGTCCTATGCCCTTGAAATATCAATGCCCCTTGTTTGCGCACAATTCTTCAAAATGAATTGAACCAAAGTACATAATTAATTTTGAGCTGACCTGAAGCTGCAGTAAATCTCTATTAGAACAGCCAATCATGCCATGCAGCTTGGAAACAGATATTTTGTGCCCTACGTGGTCTGAAACTTGTTTCAAGGCCTAGTGAATCTCCGACATTAAAATCATAGACAATGTACGGCTTTTCTTCAATTAAAGACCATATCTCAACTCTCCAAGGATTAAGAACAAGAAATAGCAAGAGTATGTGAAGAAAGGCAACATATGTTAAAATGGCAAATTGACAACCTTTATTAATCAATTCAATGGCGTGTAGAAGCTGTTCTCAATCAACCTGGTCGCTGAACAAAACATTGACATTTTTAACAAAGCATACGAGCTATGACATAGTGAATATCTACTTTGGTGTATTAATAATTTTTCTGCACTTGTGTGAAATTTCTCAACGGTTGGAAAGCAGAGTGCGCAGAAATTTGTTGTTGTACTTTTGACAAAAAATGTTATTTAACATTAGCTCCACCATCTTGGCCTTATAATCGTTTATAGACGTTTGGTAGGGGAGTGTATAAGGAAATCAAGTAAGAAATATGTAATTTATGCAGGAAAAATTGTCTCTTGCAGCATATGAAATAACTTGCAACTACTTGTTGTGTTTGATGCTTCTCAGAGATTTTGCAATTTAGTCGTGAAAGTTGAGCTCTAAGGACAAGTACCTACATGACTTGAACATTTGTAACATGCACCTTGTCTGTAGTGTAACAGAAATCGGGTGTATTGGGAGAGTTTATTGGGACAGCTTACATTAAATATGCAGCATATTTTATCATTTTGACCAATCAAAAGTGAAGAAACTCAAGATCACTTGCTATACTCGCAATGTTGCATGACTTTGGCAGCTGAAAATCAACATATCGAGCATAAAATTAAGAACGACAATAAAACTAAGTTATTTTGTTTTCAGTTAAGAGTGATAGATTGGACATCGATTACAATGCAGACCAGTGCAGATCATTTGGCCAAAACAATCTAAGCAAATCCTCATTACTGACTGTAAAGAAGGTCAATGCTTTACACTATGGGCAACAATGCAAATGCTAGTGCAAGTGTGTGTAGGCTTTGATTAATGGCCTTCAGTGCCAAGCCAATCAGAGTCTAAAGCAAGATCCACATTGCTATAAAAAGTTGGGTGTGACCATTCCTTGGAAATACATGATGAGCAAATTTTAAAAGCTAGTTTACTATTCTTGAAAATCAAATAACTGGGGTTGGGAGTAATTGGAGGGTTGGAAAATTTCCTGAAAATTAGTAATCAGGAAGTCTGGAATAAATGAGGGGGGCTGGAGAAATTAAAGCCATGTATATTTCAATGAACTAATTTTACACCTTCTTTCATACGCTAAGGGGCTGATTACGTGTCACTTTTTGTCCCGGCAGTCGGGATATCTCGGTAGACGTGGGAACTGAAAGGACTAAATTGTTTCGAAAAGAGTATCAAATGTTAAAAATGGCGCCGAATGAAGCAAAAGCGAGAATGTTCAACATGAAGTTTATGCTTGTTAGGAATGCTTTACTTACAACTTATTGTTATAGCTTTCTTTATCACATCTGTCAAAATCATGTGAAGTTCTTACCGTTATAAGCAAAAATAACTGTGTGATTGAAGCCTTGATATTGTGAAATTTAAAGCATAAGTGCAGGCCTGTTTGTGTTGTTGCTGGAAAGGTTCATACAAGGTGGAAAGCTTTGATTACTGACATTTCTCCTAAGAAGTTTGCCTACAAGTATTCCAGCTGCAGGGCTGGTTCGCGCTGATTAATATTACATGCACAACTTTTCATACTATTCAGCCCGGCACCACAGATATCTCGGCTTTGTGAAACGAGTTTACATGTAATATCAAAGCTCAATTTTCATAACAGCATAGGACAAGCTGCGACAGTCCGTGTACTTATGTATCCCGACTATCGAAATAAGAAGTGTCACGTAATCAAGCCCTAAGAAGAAGTCTGAAGAAGAGAAAAATAGATAATGTTGATTTGACTGAATAAACCTCAGAAGAAACTCTATATCTACCATAAAGTTCTAGAAACTAGTGATTGGGCGATTAAAATAAGAGCGGAGGTAGCAATCGGGGGGGGGGACGATGATCTGGTACTCGAGAGTACATAACGGAAGCTATCTAATAGAAATGAGCTATTTGGTGAGTCTATCATTGATTTCATGTCCTGCTGGAGATTTGATTGGAGTCAGTTTTGATAAGCTGCTTTCGATGACTAGCTACGCCCTACTTAAAAGTTCACACTTTCCCCAATTACGAATGTAAAGTGAGTCAAACCTATTTTCATTATTCCAGGCCTTATTACTGATGGTCGTTCCTTAAGCGCGTCGTTTCTGGCAGCAGCTCAGTGAGTTAGTCAGATATGAATGACATATCTTCTAATTGCGACCCATTTTCTTATTCCTGGCTCAGCACCAAACCCTTCCAATTACACTGGCCTGCATTGAACAACTTTTTTAAACGGTTGAAGGTTTTAACTGATTTGTGTATTTTTAGTGTGCTGAATCCAAATGTATGATCCATTTTCTTTGGTCAGGTCAGGTTTTTGAGATATGATCAGTGCACGTTGTGACCCTTGAATAGTGCTCAGTTCAAGAAATGCAGGACCGTAAAAGGCCAAATCTTTGTTTTCATACACAAAATAAAGCTGAACCAGCCTGGAACCAAAACTGTATCTGTCTTTAACATTAGGAAGCTATCATTATCAATCCTAGAATTTTACTGCAGCTTAAACCAATCCTATTTCTGTGGCTCAATCATATGTTCTAGAGTTACGTGAGAACTGGGATCTACTGGCCAATCCATGACAACTAAGCAAGCTCTGTAGCATTAGTATCTTCACATAGTGTTTGCCAAATCGGGGAAGTCGGTTTTCTTCATTTATACCTTGTTTTCCTTGATTCAATAGAGCTCCTGAGCAAATACTATACACTGCGCTTATCACAATACAAGGCTATTTAAACAAATTTTTGCCTATTTGAGAGAAGTGTGCTCTATTACCCTCGGGGAAAATGAAAGCCAACAATTTCATTATGGGCATAATGTGTTTCCTAGCGAATCGAGTGATTGAAGAAACGAAGACAAACATTTTCCTTGATATCTCCCTGATTGTTTCTAGCATTAGCCGAATTCCCTGATTTTCCGTGATATTTCAAAAGCAAAATCCATTTCCCTGACTTTGCCATGATCTCCCTGACTTTTCCCTGATCTCCCTGACTTTTCCCTGATCTCCCTGACTTTTCCCTGATCTCCCTGACTTTTCCCTGATCTCCCTGACTTTTCCCTGATCTCCCTGACTTTTCACTGACTTCCTTGACTTTTCCCTGAATTCCCTTAGTTCCCTGATTTGACAGACACCTTGCTGCAATACGGCTCACATTGGCCTCTTGAAAGACAAACGTGAGAAATAAGGCAGTGCTCATTGGTAAGCATGAAAAGCATAATTATGCTCATAATTTTTGTTTACTGAGAGTGAAGCTTCGTTTGACAACAAGCATTTTAATAAGCCTTGCCACAGAGACAAAGAAACCATAGCAGAAGGAAAATATTATGGGAAAGCGGAGGAGAAGAAATGAAATTTACCACAGTGATTTGCCAGCACAATAGCATTGTGGGATTAGTAAGTCAGCTCAAAAGGTGACCGAGAGTAGTTTATTTTATGCTCAGTTACAGTCTGAATTAATTTCAGATACATTGCATTGCAAAAACATGGAAGTGACTTTTTCTCTCTTTTTGTGGTTGGAAACGTTGCTATGCCAATTTAATCAGCTTTTAAATCAACAATAAGAGCCGCCAGCTCCTTGGCAAAAGTTGTTGCTTTGCTCTCACATGTGCATGGGTAATGGAGTAAAAGTAGCCTTTTCTTTGTTCAATTTCGGATTATGCCAAGATCTGTTGCTCTATGCAGCAATGTATTTATTGAGAGGATGTGGAGAGCGCGAATATGTATGTTTGAATATGTTTGAAAATGCATGAAAGTTGGTAAAAACGTCAACCATGCTGCAAAAGAGTTGGCCACAGTTTGCTCCGCGACCTTATTTTATTCAGCAGCAGACTTTGGTCAAATGGTCAAAAGCCCCCCCCCCAACGGAAAGTGTTTCACCACATTTCTAGCTCTGTGTACACAGATATTTAGGGCTGGTTGTTAAAATCCAATCTGCCGCATGACTATGCTGTGATTTCATTCCAAAAACTCGATTGGGTGTAGAGGTTGAAGCAGATTTACGTATATATCAATGATATATTACATCAGTGGTTTTCAAACAGGGTTCCCCAAAACCCTAGAGTTCTACCAGTGCAGTGCAGGGGCTACGCCAGAAGTTATAAAAATGCTTCGATGGACAGTATACTTTAACTTTCCTGTGTGGATATGTGAACAGGGCTCCACGAGCCACTGGAATACATCCTTGAGGTTCCACACCACCAAAAGGATTGGAAACAACTGTATTACATCCATGGTTAAACTTTCTCATTCACTTCTAGGGATAAAAAAGCATTTAACCAGATGAATAGAAGTTAAAGGGATGATATAGCTGTAAAGTATCTGGTATTCAAACTTAAAGATTTCATGCGTGGCTTTAAGCAACTCTTGGAAATAGAAGTGTTTATATCTTAGAACTGGTTGCAGAGTTTGCAGGTTTTCTCGTTGATTTTCTACTACAACTCTCATCCCCTCTTTCAAATACAACTCTCCTTCCATCTTTCAACACATATACGATACAACACATATACAACACACATATAAGACCCAACGTGTACGTAGCAGTTCATGTAATTCATTGGAGTTTCACATTGAACTCCTTACTTGCATGTTCGGTTGTAAGTTTTTGTTCTATACAAGACGGTTTCAAATAATAGCTAGTATTGACTCAAACAGGCGTGAGAGGAATTCAGCCCACTTAAACATTCATCTTCTACATAAAAAGCATTCATGATCAAAACTGTGTTGGTATTTATAGACTTAAATGCAATTCAATTCTGGAATGGCAACATGCAACTGCAAACAAAGCGATTTCATGCCCAGGCCTATTTGAAGTATCCAGCAGGTCTTTTCTTTTTAAAGTAAAGCAACCATATTCAACCAGAAGAAAACAAGATGAATATTGGTTTCAAACACTGATTTGGTTGTTACCATAGCTTTAGAGCTCTCCTACCAGCTTATGAAAGTTTGCCATTCTTCTGCATGATGAAAAGCGATTCACGTCCATGCTCGTTTTGATTATGGTGAGGCCAAAAATTCTCTGGTGGTTAGCAAAACATTACTGCTTTGGCAGGTTCCAACTCAATTACTTTACTCCAAATCATATTTAGAACATTAGTGGTCGACAATTGAATGGCCTTATTACAAGCTATAATAACAAAAATCGCCCCCTGATATCCTTAAAAAGTGTGGCGTTTATAGTCCTATCTCTTTCAACTTACTTGATTTCAATTCAAATTTTATATCTGTTAGTAGCGTTGTCTTTAGCCTTCTACTTCTCAAGTATTTTGACTTCAATCCAAGCCCAGAACACTGCTTACACAATTATATTCATTCAAGCCCCATTATCTGATTCTGCTAATTTAAAACCTATGTTCAGAATCATCAATTAGTCTTATTCAGGAAACCCGGCACTTTAGTATTAAGTAGACAAGAAATAATTCCAGATCAGGGCCTATTTTAGAGTGGTCTTGGCCACATTTTAGTGGTCTTAGAAATCTTCAGTGTGGTCTTGGAAACCCAAGTGTGGTCAGCCTTCTCAATTTCACGAGCACATTTTCTCGCATATGTCTTTTTGTCAAATTTCGAGAACAGTACATGTGATTCAATTCAACAGCAAATTGAGACTTTAGATTTTTTGAAAGGCGTGGTCCCCAGAAGAGCCAAAGAAGGGTGTTGTCAAGCCTGATCATAGCACAGTGTGGTTTTGGAAAATTTCCTTAAAATGGGCCCTTGTCCAGATTTATATAGGTGTATTTGTAATGTTTTCCGTTGATTGTTGCTGTTTTCCGTGTGCAAAGTTGACATCTGCCACTCAAATTCCTAAGGGAAACAAAATTTGTTCGAGATAGCGAATGTTCAGGTAATTGAACAGTGGAGCTATCGTGAAGAAATAATAAATTGTCACTTAGAACCTTGTTAGAGAAGTATGTAGATTGCGATTGAATTTAAAATATTCTTCACCTGAACTAAAGTCGTTTCTATCACTATTTATTTGGGATTTGCCCCACAGAAAAACCTGCAGGATCAGTCAGTGTGCTGTGCTGTGCCATCAGTTTTACCTCTGCTATCAAATGTAGAGCCTTATAACACTAAATATTAAATCAATGTTTAGATATAACATTGTAATTTCACAATTTGTGGCCAAAATCGTAACCAAAGCTGTACCAAAATAAAGCCAAAAATAGATTGCAGGTCGTGAAATTTCAACTGTGAGCTCTTCCTTTTATTTCTATTCTTTACAGCGAGTTGTACGTGGCATATTTTAGTTAGACGTATAACGGTATTTAGAGAAAGTGTGTTAAATGAAACTTAAGCTTCATGAAATTTTTTTATTATTCAAGCGTTCTGGATACTAATGAATCTATGTAAACTAACTCTTCCCACGCCAAGCCTAAACAACTGGTACTATTCTTCGAGCCAAATAAATCTTTCAAATTCATGTTTGCTGGCATCATTTGTCCTTTGTGAGTTAATATCCAGCAGATACTTCTTTTAGCCTATGTTTGAAAGAAATGCATAATGCTCATTTGTTACTCGACGATGGTGGCCACTAACAACACGATAGTTTAGCATTTAAGGGTATTATATCCAGGCTTATATTACTTAATGAGTCATAACAGTGCGCATTCATCGGCAAATAAATTAAAAATATCTAATCTTTGGTTGTATAAAGCAGCACGTTACCTTAGCCGTATTCAAAACGTCTCAGTGTGTTGTTCGTTTGCTATCCCGAGAATGCACTACTGTGTAAAAGCGACTATCCCCAAAGAACAACCCAATCTGTATTCAATGACTACCAATGGCACCAGAATATACCAAAGGTTTGGCACTTTCGCATGTTGCATTTTACTTCTCGATAACTTCAACGAAAAGCATTTGCTTGATTTAGTATTTGCTTGGCTGCAAATCTAAATGGTTTACTACCTTCTAGTAATATCATTACCATCTATAAAGCTCAAACGTATCAACATTGTTTGGCTACGTTCTCTAGAGTGATATCTTTTTTAGCTTATGTTGGGTTTTGTGATAATCCTTATCATAGACGCTGACTTTTGATTTTCCCAGGGGAGGCTCAAATTAGAAGATTTAGACAATTGCCTTCCATGAATACACTTTGTAATTTTATAATATAGCATATATTCTACTGAAGATAGGAAAAGAAAAAGGATATAAGGGTGTATAGCAGAAGCGTCAATGTAGTATCAATATCAAGTCAGGTCTTGGGTTTCTGTAATTTGGACAGCTAAAAAGTATTCTTCCTCACAATTGTTCAGGAGGGGCTCAGCCCCCACGTAGCATTGTCCAGAGGTGGCTGGAGCCGCCAAGCCCCCACATAGTAGACGCCTATGATTCTTATAAGTACTATATTAACAGCAGTCTTCTATTTTATTTTCAGGTTCAAGAATTGGTGCTGCTACTCTTTAGGATATTGCCTGAGGTAGCGTCCACATTAATGCGTTTTCGTATGAAAACGCACACAATTAGATGCGTTTTTGCACTTTAGATGCATTTAGATACATTTAGATGCATCTAAATGTATGCATTTTCATATGAAAACGCACAATTTTTCATTTTCATTTTCATTTTCAGTTTTCATTTTTGCTACGCCTTAGTGTGGACGCTATCTGACACTGTGTTTGTCCAATACTTATAAATACATGAAATGGAAATTTTTATAAAGTTTGTTGTGCTGAAATCCTTGCAGTATTTGTAGTGTTTGGATAAAAATCATCAAAATCATTGGCCATTATTATCGAAATGCAGTTAATGACTTCTACATTAAGAAACAAGAAGTGTCTTTCTGCACACACATAAGGAGTGTTTTTGTTTTCAGGATGAGAAACTACTCTTCTACCACCAAAAGGCAAGCAGACTTATAGAGAAAGTAAAAATAAAGAGTGTATATTTTTGCAAAACTGTGATGGGAAAATCAAGAAATTGATGCTGTCACCAGTTACCATGCTGATTGTCTTCATTCTCAAATCTGTGAAGCTACTTAATAAATACACAGAATAAGCACTCTGAAGTTGCTAGAAGATGACCCAAAGTCAATTTCTGTCCATCAAGTTCAGCTTGTAGCACGCAGAGAAGACCATCTTTATCAAAAAATTTGCACGAGGACTTCTCAATTTATTCAAATTTATGGGATAAAAACAGGATTTTGCAGCTGACACTCTAAAGCTTAACACACTTGGCCATAGCGGTCTATTGTACACAAAGAGAATATCTCAGGAGAAGAAGAATATGCAAATATCTAGCTGTTTCATGCATTAAAAGTCATGTTCACAGAGATGATTTCCATGTTGATATGCATAGGGAGATTTCTTCTTCTCTAGGGTCAAGTCATATTTACAAGTAAATATGGTGCACCTTTAACAGTAACACTGTCTGCGGTTTGAAATCCAAAGCTTAAATTAAACACCAAAACAGCGGAAGTCATTGTGCTGGACTATTATAAATCTTCACTTTGCAGCAAGAATTGTTGGCCAAAAACAGTATTTTGCGTTAAAAACTTCATGCAATTTTGAAGCTTGAATTCGTTTTAGTGATCCTTAACGTTGCTTTGGAAACATTAAGGTTGCTTGCAAGGGCTCTTTACATCATCAATTTTGCTTATGCGGACTGACAGTTCCGGAATATTTTCCAGCTAACGTGGCCTAAGGCATTCTTTTGGAACAGAAGTAAGACAGCATACCTCCCGGAGGTCATAGCAAGATTTAAAGTTCAAGTCGTCTTTTCTACAAGGGGATAATTTCTGGTTTGTTTTGGGTTCAACGTTTTTGCAAACAATGTAGGTCCTATGCTGATTAAGCAATTCTATAAAAGCAACAGCATGATTTCAACAACAGTTATTTTGATAAGAGTGTTAGTTAATTACACGAACAGATAGAAGATAACGGCCAGTAAACTCGCTTAGTCAACTGTATAGAGTAAATACGTCATACGTAATGCTAAGCTCATCGAAACAAGTAAAAAGTGTACATACATGTGTCGCAAGTATAATTTCATCAAAAGGCTTATCGTGCTCCACTCTTCTTGTCTTCAAAACTATAAATTATATGCTTTAGAACTACTCTGTGAAAGTCTTTTCAACAGCCATAGAGAGCAAGTAGGCCATCTTCAAACTAGCTTCAAATGTTTGTCTTTTCTTTTCTGTCCATTGTGACTGCAATTTTACATGCAGTGCCCCAAGTGAATTCTTCCCCGGCATTCTCTTCTCTCTAGAGAATGGTCTTGCTATGCTTTCATGTATCATCATTAATATCTTGAGAGGTATATTTCAATGTGTGAAAAGAACCCTTAAGGCATTGCACATACCAAACAATTAAGTTAGAAAATCTTACTGAAATACCGATCAGAACAGCTTCCATTTCGTCAATTTAGCTGTATTAAGCTGCAAAAATATCAAAGCGTTGAAAACTTAATGATTATAAATGTTGCTAATATAAGATTTAATACCTTAAAGATCTTTCATTACACACTTCTTCATTACACATTACACCTTAAAGATCTTTCCTCTTTATGAGAATGTCTAACTTTTACTAAGCTTCAATATTCTGAAATCTCTTGGTCTTGAGCCTAAGATTATTCATAAATGATTCTTAAGAGTCAACGGTGTAACTTCGCCTGAAAAATCGTAGGAATACACTCAAATCTTTGTTGATGCCTTACTTCACCATAATGCAAAACAAACTGGGAACAGAATAATATATATTGTAGCGATAGTGCAAATGTTAACTTACAAGACATACTATACTCGAATACTAAAAAATTCAACATCTTGATGAAGCTTGCGCCTTGCATTGTTCCTAAACTATTCTTAACTTCAGTAATTCTTAGCCTTAATGCTCATAAAAGCTCTTTTCTTAGAAAAAGAGAACGTACTATAAAAATCTCATATAGAAATGGCATGCTCTGAGATATTGAGGTATCTTACAAGACTGGCAAACGCTCGAAATCATTGGCAAGTGTGAGTTAGGATTAATCATGTGCAAGCTGCAGATGCTTTAACTTCAAAATGAATTTAAAAACTAATAAATATACTAGGATACAATGACGTAAAATGCTTTGTCGTCAGGCTTTTACTTGGTAATTTTCCATCATTGCATCTAAGGAATAATTCAGCATACTTACTTTGATTGTCAACCGCATGCAAAGAGGCTGTCAAAACAGGCCTTACCGTATCTCCTCGAAAGGGTGCCCCTCCCTCCTCAAAAGACCGCCTCCCTAAGTAAAATTTTTCAATTAGTCCCTCCTCGAACTAGCGCCCCCTTTCTATAACGATTTGCCAACGATAGCGAAGAGAATAAAAACAAGGCAAACCAAACCATTCAAATAAAACATGTTATATCAATTAAACCATTGGAGCAGCCGTGGCCTAGCGGTAATCCACTCGACTCAGACCAACGTGGCCTTATGTTCGAGGCCCATCGCAGGCCATTGGTGACGTCAGGAAGGGCATCCAGTCCTAAATGCTCGCGCCAGAACCAAAAAATCTTCCCAGAGGCACCCTAAAAGCCCCAAGAATTGGGGGAAATGGAGGTAAAAATCGAGAGATATCAATTAAACCATTGAAAAATTTGTTGTAAGTCTGGCAACAGTCATGTTTTCTACAAAAAAAATGTATGTGGCTAGAAAGTGCTTTCCTTTTCTTCAATTCTGTTTGCAGTTTAAAGGCAGTTTTTCCATCTGATATTTTGGGTGAGGATTCACGTTGTAACCCCATACATTTGGGGGCTTTTCAGTGATGGCAAGTTATAGCAATTTGTTACACACAACAATGCCATTTTGAATGGATTTCATGACGTAATGCACTTGATAATTTTGGGTGAATTTTGGAACTTGCGGGTGGACCCATATAAAATTTGTTCGAGTGATCCCCCCTGGGGCAAGGAGTAAAAAGGCAGCTGATTTTGAGGGCGCAGCCTATTACGAAAAGAGTATGGTCCAGAAAACATTTTTCTACACACCCAAAACAAAACTTGATCGGATCTGCCCTTAATGGATGTAATTGAGAAGGAATAGGCTTGACAAGGGGAGTCAGGCTATAAGTTTTGTTTCCAGCTTTCCTAACAACTACATTACATTAGTATACTTTCATATTGATACGAAAAGAGCAAGGAGATACAACACATAAAAACATTGACTACAATAGTCCTAACCATCTTTCACAAACAGTAAATATAATCGCCATATTTCGTGGCCTATATTCTAAAATTTGTCAATAGAATTCTCAAACAGCACTATTACAATTAACTGTTTGTAAATATTAGTTTCTTATTCCTCATCAACATAATTGGCCTACAAGTGGGCACTAATTAACTCCAGATTAGCTGATTCACTATCTGTCTATAAATCAATTGTCAGAAGTAATAACAATAATCAATAATTAACAAGGGTCTCGCTTTAGTTTTCAGCTATAGCATCTCCGCGCGGCAAGCATGCATAAAGCGCTCACATATATGTGTAAACGCCATAAGACGCATAGCTTGCACCTACCGTTTCGTATTTTTCCGCCTATAAGCCCAGGGTTTATATGTGCTTGTAAGACTTTTTTCTGGGGCTATCTGCGGGGGACTTATCCGCCGGGGTGGAGTTATACGAGGTGTACGAAAAATTTTCAGTCAGGAAAAGATACAAGATTTTCAGTGTGCAATCTTAAACAGCGAGAGTACTATCTTTGACAACAATCTACATGATAACTACAAAAGAGTGCTTACACGTTCTTTTTATAAGAAAAAAGTTTATAAGAAAATGAGGCTCAAATGGTCAAAATCTTATGAAAATCTTAAGAAAATCACGATGCTCAATTTCCAAAAATTTAGTGTTTTTATTGGCTAAAAATCGACACTTCGTCATTATTGCATTCAAAATGGTAAAGATGGAATTCAAATTCAAGTGTACAATATTAATAACGAAAGTGTAAACCATTGTAGCCAGTTTATCTTAGTAAAAGTTAAGAAAAATTTAGGAAAATCTCAGGCTCAATTTCGGGAAAAATTTAAGAAAATTGAGGCTCAGGCAAAATGATGGTTTTCTTATAAAAAAAATGTGGTGTATGGATCCTCTTTGTCACTAGTTTTACAGTCAGTTTCACTATCATTCGCACTCCTTTCTGTCTCAAAGTCCAGGTAGAGCCATTGAGATACCTATAAGTTCTGTGGTACAAAGCTTCTTAGAAAGAATGATAAAGATACGATACAAAAGGTTGTTGTCTATTTTATTTTGAGTAGGCTGTTGCTGTAGCTTTTTCAGCTAATTTAGGCCTACTATGCATGCCGCATCCAGGCATGGGACCCCTAATTTAACGCCCCTTCCGAAGGACGGCAGAGTGAGCTGTTTTCGTCGTTCATCTGGAGGTCGCCCATCCAGTTTCTGACCGTACACAGCCATGCTTTACATCAGTTAAGCTAATGGAACTGGCTAGGCCGCTTGGCCATTCACCCCGCTACAATACTTTTCGTGAATTTAGTTTTTGCTTCTACCCAAGAAGCAGCCCTATAGAGCTTATCTGCGAGGGGGGCTTATACGCGGAGTAAGGCATGCGTTAGGGAGGTGAGCTTATCTGCAGGGGGGCTTATAGGCGGTTAATACGGCATATGTATAAAGCCATACGATGCGCAGCCTTCAAATTCGCAGTTCTACCCCCATTTAACTGATCAATTATGACACATCCCTGCGAATGCGTGAATGTACTTGCCTAATCCATAAACAGGCATGTATAAATTAATACTGTATACATTTATATCTACATGCAGGTATGCATATTTTGATCTATTTTGTGTAGCTTCTTTAGTGTGTATTTTTGTGTTTCTAAGCGTGCATTATAAGTGTAGTTACCGTACAATAGTGTCTATGCAACAGATATTAGGCACTTTTCTCAGTTCAAAACGTCTTTTATTAATTTTGACTACTGCAAGTAATTGTTTCTGTTTTGAAGGAGAAAGAATGAAAGTCTGCTTCTATTCTTGCAGATGGTAAGAGATAAAAACCGTCTACCTTTCACACCAATTGCTCCACATGGAAATGCATCTCCTCCTGTCTCTTCTTATACAAACACAGGACGAAAGTCAGATGTAGAAAATTCTATTCTGCGCACATTCTTTCGTAATAGAAACCAAATATACAAGAGATTGCTGGTTTATGACGCGAGATTTTGCAAAAAGGCCTTCAAGACGGCTGCTGATTTACAGTGTTTTCTATGCACGTTGGAATCTGCCTGCACATCATAGGATATTTTTGCAATCCCACCCACAACCATTTTTTAGACATACATGCAAGGATGAATCTAGGGGGGGCCACGGTCCCTCCCAAAAGGTAATATTTCCTAAAGCAAACAACTGCGCTAAGAAACTTCTCACATGAAAAAGACAATAAAACGTGGCCATGGCCCACCAAAATCCAGTTTTGAAGCCGTCCCTGTCTTCAAGTGGACATAAACACTGATTAAAATCATGCACGAAACAAATTCGTGCCGGTTGACTGACCAAACGGTGGTGTGCAGTAGATCTCATTGACCCCCAAGTAAGGCTCAGGTGGAAAAGAATAAGCAGACAATCGCTTTATCAAAATGAGTTTCATTATAAACAATAGAATAGTATTATCTACAACCCTTTTACACGAACTCTTAAATACGAAATACGCTAACAGATGTCTGTGAATTCTTATACCGTAATTTTTTTAATGGATGCAACAGCAACAGCAACAAGTCACGTGATCATTGACGTCTGATACGCTCGACGATTCCAATCTGGTTTTATGGTTCATTTAGAGCTTACGTACTTATGGATAGGCTGAAAAAGATTGGATTCCTGCTGAGGCAAGAAATTAGCCGAAAATAACTTGATATCTTCTGTAATAAAGCCATTGTCCAAAGATTTTTATTAGTACAGGAAAGTTCTGGCCTAAACCATGTTGAAGAAACCAATGCTTTAACTAGAGTGATGCGATTTTATGAAATGGGACGCAAAACTGTGTAAAAAGCATTGAATTTGTCAAAGAAATATGGCTGCATTACAGAAATCAGATTCAAAAAGGGAATCTCATTATTCGCGAAATATTACAAAGGCAAGTTGCTGCTAAAAGGGATTAAATGACCTTGATGGGAAAGTGAGGTTGCCTGTGCAACTATAATCAAAATTAGCTAAGGTTTACAGTGCATTGTAATTCAAAACCACATAACCTACACAGCTTGTTGAAAATACCCAATCAGGCACGTAATATGCGTCGATATCGTAATGCCTTTGGTTCTTTGCGTGTCAATAGAAGAGGGATGCGGTTTATGCCACATTGATCAAACGCAAAATCACGCATCTTCCAAGTTGCTGTTGCTGTTTTATCTAATTCCACTATTCAATGAAATTCTTTAAGAAAAAGTTATCGTTAATTGAATTGCTCATTTGATTTAAGGTTAAAACTCTTAATATATGCAATACTAAAAAGACTCTGAAGTATCATTATTGAGATATCTTTCATAAAGGTCATATTTAACAATGACATAACGTGTTTATGAAAAAGAATAAATTCTCCAAAAGCCTGGCTTCTTACTAAGATAACGATAAAGATACCAAAGAACAGAGATACTTTCGTGTGATATGGAGGTAATTTTGTTTGAAAATGAGGCAGAAAAAATATGGGTGAGAAAATATCTCGACGGTCAATCTTAGTAAAGATAGCACTAGGCCTTTGAAGTTAACTATAAAACTCTCTCTAGTGGGTACACATTAAAGTTCATACTAAATTTTTCATTCCAGTGTTCACTAATTAGAAACGAAAAATAAATCTAATACAGAGAAATTGCGAGGCAGGATTCTTGTCTGGCTATGAAAAGACGTGACTGAAGATAAAGGAAGCTGTGGTTCAAGTAATGGCAGTTATCTCATTAAAAAGTTCGAAGACAAGAGAATGTAAAGTCCCCACTGTAACCGTCTGTTGGGCCTATCATTTCCAACACTTCTCGTCTGCTAGGAGACCCCTACTTGTTCAAACATTATGGCAACATGTGAATTGAGTACCAGGTTTTCTGCAGCAGGCCTTAATGAATGGTTAAATCTGGGCATTCAACACAGGAATTTCAAGCATCGGTTGCCAAGAGTTATGCACCAGTCAAAATGAACTCCTACCCCCCCCACTTTGGGACACAGGTGGGGGTTGGTACTGAAATGTGAGCAAAACCAGAAAAATGCCCCAATATATGGGGACACTATGTGGAGACACTATATAGGGACAAATACCCCACCCCTGGGGATATTTTGAAGCACAAGAGCGTATTGAATTACTGAGACATCATTACAACAGTCCCACATTGCTTAGTGGAGTTACTAAAATATATCAATCCCGCACGTTGTGCGGACACTACAAACAGCTAAAAGGTTGAAAAATCGCCACCAATGCCCCAAATGTCCCGAAGTGAGGGGGAGTGGGGATTCATTTTGACTGGTGCATTACTTTTTCTTCTTCAAAACAACCAAAAGACTCACTACAACAGGAAGTACAGATAGGGGTTCCCTTATAGTATTGTTATCAAAAATCTAAGTAAAGAGAAGTAGAAATCTGAGGGGACTGGTACGGTTGACAGTGATTGATAAACAAGAAATTGGTGCAAAGGACTAGCCAGATATCAATGCACCAAAACAGGAAATTGGCAATATTTCTAAGGAAGGTACTTGAAATGAATAAATTTGTTTTCAGTGATAATTTTTAAGATTTGTAATATGTTTAACCATACGTTGATTAAGCCAACGATCTTTATTGCTCTAATACGCGAGAAACAAAAATAAAGAATCTGCCATTTTTAATATCTCCAATCATCATACATAGTGTGTGTAAAATAAAAATATTCTCTTAACTGTATCTACTATGGTCTCTGCACGCTTGCCGATATCTTTATAATGTACACTAATTATAAGTAAAATATGATAACTGTGCTTAGATGCTTTCACTCAAGTAAACTTAGACAGGCCTCTGAATAACTTTTTGGTCTATTATAAAAAGGTGTGAGAATATCTCCTAGGAATCCTATCATAACTATAATGATGACAGATACCATCTTGCCTTCTGTTCGGGTACCAACTAAATTTGTCAACTTATGGGCCCTCCTGACATCTCGCAATAGTTGCATACCCGAAGACCAAAGCGAGATGTAACGAAAACATTGTCTAACGGCTCCACTTCTTGAGTAGAGTGAACTACGTCCAAAAACTAGCAACCAGAAGTACTAAAAATTGTCATACCCTAAAAGGAGCCAAACAAATGTTTTCGTTTAAATAGAAATACTTAATTCCTAGCTGAATAATCCTTATAAGGCGTCTTATAGATATTAGTTCACTCTTAATTGCACACGTGTCTATAAGCATTTCAATACAAACCCTACGCCCTAAATATAAAGAACATTTAATTCGAAAAGAAGCAGTTTATACCACTACGCAAAAAATGTCGTCTACGCCGAACATATACAAACTGAATCGGAACAACTACCATCATTTAAGAGGCATTTAGAAATATACTTTTTCGTACGCTGTAAACGCACGCCTAACAGGCAAAAACGTCCTTTTTAAAGTCTATGCACCCGATTATAAAAACTCGCATTAACGTGTACCAACATACCAGAAGCACGAGCACATGCACTAGGCACGATATACTCTCTCTACGAGTGCACGATAATTGAATAGGAACAGATGATGTTTTGAAGCAGTTCAAACCGTCCTTTCTAGTCTTTGCATATACTTGCAAAGTATGGATAGGCCAGAAAATAAAAACATTTTGCAGATATTGCAGTTATAATTGGAAACAATACGCAAGTATAGAAGCTTAGGTGCAAATCCTTAGACCTTGAACGCAAGAACTCGAATAGAACCAGTTCAAAAGCACAGTTCTTGCTGAATTTTCTTACGAGGACACATGAGGAGAAAGATGCATGGCATATCAAATACTTTCCATTGGCAGATTAATACTCCAACTCAGTGCACTGTGATATATTTCAAAATAT
This sequence comes from Cassiopea andromeda, assembly GCA_018155075.1. Lineage (NCBI taxonomy): Eukaryota > Metazoa > Cnidaria > Scyphozoa > Rhizostomeae > Cassiopeidae > Cassiopea > Cassiopea andromeda. Next base: position 409,958 of record WIPJ01001228.1, on the reverse strand, counting down.
CGGAATTTTGGATAAGATTAATGGGCTTTTGCAAGAGCTCAAATATAAATATGGTCAGAAATGAAATATTGAAAACAGCGAGAAACATGGATAGTGCGGAAAATGCAGCCACAAAGTACAGGAATGAATCAAGCAATCTGAAGAAAGTAGCAAGAAACAAGCGTAAACGGATCAAAATAAGCGCTTCTCGTTAACAAAATTTCAGAAAGTTTGGAAAATAGGCCTATATGAAGCGAGAGAGTTATGGAGATGGCGGATAAAGGAAGGAAGTCAACATGCAAAGTAGCTGTGAGTGCAGGTGCAAGTCGTTCAGGTGAAACGTGCTGGCAATGACCCAGTAAAGCAAATGCAAATCTTGAGAGCTCATTTCTCTCGGGTGCGCTACTGTGCACATAAATAATTTATGGATATTTGCGATTTAGTAATCTTTCAAGCTTACAAGATAATGCGCATTTAGCAACGAAAGTGCAAAAAATAATCAATATTGTCCTAGCAAACTTCTTTCATGACAGTGAGTTCAAAAAAATACACTATTCCTTGAAGCTTGCTAGGAAGTCTGTGAAAAATCATTGAAGTGCAACATACTGGGTCGGGATAAGATTGAGGTAGCCCGTCAACTTGCGGGATTTTTGAGTTATTTATTTATAAGAAAAAACGACCTACAGTAAAAAATTGATGAAACGACAGCCAAACTTTATAAGTGTTGGTTTTGGAGTAGCTAATTCTCCTCAAATCTGCCGCGCGGTTTCTGCACGTCAGGGTCTAACGAAGTAAAATTTGAATTAAATTGAAGGCATTCACAAAGTACTGCCGTGCAACAGTTGGGTATGGATGTGAAAATTTGATACAGAAACTTTACTAAAAATTCGCATCATCAAGACTGATTCAGCAGTAAAAAGTCTTCACGTAATGTAGATAAGGCGTTTCCCTTGCTAAGAATTCGAGACAGATTTTATA
>WIPJ01001228.1:388465-408794 GCA_018155075.1 Cassiopea andromeda | reverse complement strand
ATATATATATATATATAATATATATGTGCAGTGTATGTAGATTAGTTCAAAGTCTTCAAGGATGTTATCTTCCCACCTACCCCAATTAATTTATTCCAATGTTGCGCTTCTTATCTTCTATCTTTACCCTATCTACTTTTCAAGTCAGCTATTTTTAAACATGAGCTTTTTGAGTACATTGGTGTCTTGGGAACACTTTCAGTAGAAAAAATCCAGCCTAGTTCGCTACCTCTGCAACAAACCATACAATATATTCTAAAAATCCTTCCCAACAACGTAATCTGGGTGTTTTCAAAGTGAAACCAATTCCAATATACCACACCATGGACTGTAATTTTGTTTTCAGATTTAACTACGATTGTTGGCATGTGAAAAAGACCACTAATCTACCTCATCTGATAAAAATCGCCCTTTACTCTATTCAATCTTTGAATAACACGATATCTCTAAACAAAGAGAATCATGTGACAAAAATAGCCCCGAAGATTTGTCCAATCACCTCAAGCATTATGGAGTCAATACTATAAAGAGGATTATTATAGTCGAGTGGAGACAAATGGGTGCAAAAGAACAGACAATTTAACAACGGTAGGAAAAGCAAGAAGTCTACCATAAACAGTGTCTCTTGCTTGTTCTTGAAGAGCTGTACGTACCCTTATTGACTCAGCCTGCCCTACATTGACCAAAAACTTCATAGTATAATTTAAGGTGACAGAATAGCCATACATGCCTTTCATGGAAGCAGCTGGGGGTTGCATAGTCAGCAAAGGACTATAATGTGCATATGTGCAGAGTCTTGGTCAATATTACTCCATTATGCTTAGGTTAATTACCTTCGCTCGTAAAGTAACCACAGGAAAGTTTGGCGCGCTATTCATGTCTTTGTAAAACTTGTTCCGAACGCTAATTAACAAGAAATGATGAAATGGTCAGACTGCAATGACAGAGGCAATTGTAGAGAGAATCTGAACGACCGACTATTTATCCCACATTATGACATCCAAGAATGGCTCAAAGCCAAGATACATCAAAAAGGGGATGGAAACCAGAAGAAACATATCTGCTACAGAAAGCTTGTAGAAAAAGCAACTATTTTAATAGGTAGAAACGCTGCTTCTATGTCTCTATGCTCAAGCATCTCTTTATTAATGAACTACAGTGAATGATCTAAACAAACAACTGAATTGTGCAATGCTGCCTTGCTACAAGTCCATGACATCGTACCAGGCTAAAGTTTCACTCGTTGGGTGGGGGGGAGGGGGAGAGGGAGATTGTAGAGAGGCCAAAGCAAGTGCTACCAAGGCAATAAGATTTAATTCTTGACGTCGTATAGATCCATTTACAGTTATGGATGGAAATAAGGCAAAGGAAATTACCCACATTCGATGCAATAAATTTACCAATGCACGCATTTTTCGGGCATTCTGTATTTATAAGACTAACCTACAAGCAACTTCAACAGCAGTGTTTACCGCTTATTAGGCCCGCTTTGAACTGCTTCTTTATCACTCCTAAAAGTACCGACTATGAACATTTGTTATTTTCATTCAACTAAACAAAAAATAAGGCTCACATTTGATTCTTAAAATAGCCCCATCACCTCAAAGGTTATCAGAAAAAAACAGGCGATTGAAAAGCCCTCCTTCAAGTACACGATGTGATGCCTATATTTGTTTCTTCCCTTAGATATGAGTACAGCGCAAGGCTCACTCCACTTAATAAACTCAAGACTGACTGGACAGGAATGGTCAAAGCTGTTTTCGCTTCTGCTCTAGGACAGAGTTTATTGTCATTAATAGATTTCCTAACTACTAATTTTCACCCTTCAAACCAAACTAAAATCAACAGCATTTTAGGCCAAACTCAACAAAATCTAATATTTATCGGGTCAATCTATTTAACGTTTTATTCTTTCACAAATACGATTAGAAAGACTATGTCGTAGAAATCATATCAAATACCTGTCTGGTGGTAAAGGAATTTATGGAAATGCTGGAAATGGGCAGTGATATGAATTGATAATAATTTGACCATTCCTTCCGGTGATTATACCTTTCGTGCAGCAAATACTCTACAAAATATCAGCTAATGAAGGTATAAAGATTTCTTGGTGAAACGCACGTGTGTTTTGCCTTAAATATGGATGCCTAGGGTGGACATTTTTAACGTAGAAACTAAGAAAGTGAGGAATGTGAAGTAGTTTCACTTAGGATAGCGAAAGTGTGTTTAATATTGTTCTCAGCCTGTTTCAGCTCATTAAATCCATAGAAAGAAGCCTAACCATGAATGTTACATTTATTTTCGACCGGGTTACATTTATGTTGTGAAAATATTGCGCTACTGCAGATATCCTTGACACATGAACGATAAAGGCGAAAGGGCTGACCAAATCAAATATGATATAAAATTTATATATAAAATATAATTATAACCCATATAACTTTGTAATAATTTGTTATATCAGACGAAAATTTGTCAAGAATTGGAGAGTGCAAATAAAATATAACAGTCAGGGATTCTGCAAAAGTTGAAATAAAATGCAAAGTTATTCAGATTTCCACAACTGTTCCAGAACAGAGCTCTTCATATTAGAGCCGCTAGAATCCAGCTAACGTTGTTTTGATGACTTCAAACGCAACTGCCTGAATTGAACTGGGTGTACACAGAGAGTGCTCTTTGGTACCAAACAGAGGGGAGTATAACAAGGTGGGGGTTGGTATTTTTGCTAAAAATGCAAAATTTGGGAGATTGCTAATAGTTGGGGGGGGGTTGTGTTTAATAGACAGTATGGGGACCTAAAATTTTCAAAATTATTGCAATTAGTTGTTAAAATAGTTTGTTTTGATTTCCTTAGTTGTTACTATTAATTTGCGTTCACAAAGTCTTACTTCGACTTACTAATATCTTTTTAAAAACCTTAATCTAACAGCACTGGGGTTGGAATTTCTTCAAAATTGCTTAGTTGGGGGGAGGGGTTTAATAAATGGAAATGGGTGGTAAAATTTTCATAAATCTACAATCGGAGGCCCCCTTTCAATTCGGTGCCAAAGATAACTGGACTAACATCTTTTGCTAGAACCCCCAACTGCAGTTGTCTGATACAACCATAAGCAATACCCCAAGCAAAATTTTTAAACATTTTATCCCTGTTCTAAAATAACAGCGCAATGCATGCTGGGTATAATGATATGATAATAATAATGATAATGATTACGTAAAGAATAATTTTTATTTTAACATTATCTGATCTATCATTATAAAACTAATCTGCCAAAGACACTCTCCAGTCAAAATCTAAATATTTAAATATATATGGCATAGCTGGTTATCTTTTTCAATTAAAATAGAGAAGCATCAATAGTTGCATGGTAATGATAAATTTACAAATTTTTACTCACTATTTCTCCTGATTTGCCATGATTCTCAGAGTAAACCATCCATTCTTCAGACATATCCATTCTAAAGACACCACCAAATATTTGTTTGCAAATTTTCAGTTTATCAATAAGGAATTATTCTTATTACCTGCTCCACCAGCCTCCCACATGCTGGACACTCCTTACTTTCGCTTCTCATCTTCAAAGCACATTCCATGCAGAATAAGTTGTGTCCACAGGGCACCAATGCAGCAACAACATCACTGCTCTTGCAGATATGGCATAGCTTTCTCTTAAGTGCATCATCCAGCATATTTCCACGTCTCCAACTTGCCCCAGGGCTTGAAGCTTGGGAACCGGAGCTGCCATCACTAAGGGAGCCACTGGCTGACACGTCAACTGTAGGGGACGATAAGCCATTGAGCGGGCCATTGGAGTAAACGACTTCACCATTGCGACTAACATTAATTAGATCAGTAGGACTAAAAGATGAGTAACTGCCACGGCTTGGGTTACCAGGAAGTATTTCACGCTTCATCGGCTCGGACATCATGCGTCTAATGGGAGGCTGCCTGAGGTTAAGGGGCTCCACATCACTGCTATTTTCCATTGAGGGGATGCTGTTTAGCCTTGACATGTGTACTGAATTGCTTCCAACTGCCCGATTCAGTGCAGAACGTTGACCAACAAAATCTGGCCACATACTTGGGGCTGGCGAGCCAGGTGCTGGGTCAAATGCTGAACTTCGTGGGGAATCCAACTCGGCGGTTGGCGAGGGGACAATATCATTAGGAAAGAAACCGCTATTAGCAAAAGGACTCTTTACGCCAAAATCAGAGAACTTTGATGAATCAGTTGAACTAGCGTAATAGCCACTGTATGAATCTGAGGAGCTCGATCTTTGGTGATTATGCGGTGCGTGATTATGATCTAAGAACGCTGAGAAACTCGTATTGCCTGTTGGAGAGAAAAGCGGCGAAGCGAAGCCGTTGCTCAGGTGTACATCGCCGTTCTCTGACGGATTGTGCTCCAAAATACCACCAGTTCGCAAGGCTATGTGCTGCTCAATCTCGCCTTTTGCTTTCTCTACGTTCTCTGGGAGTCCAGTTACTTCAAAAACCGGCTCCTTTTCTCTTGATGGAGTAACTATGTATGTGTTGGTAGTCTGTTGAATACGCTTGATTGTAGCACCTTTCGGGCCGACGACAAGCCCAACAACTCTGTACGGTACTCTCACTGACTTTGTGATATGTCCGGGAATAGTTGGCGAATTAGGACCGAGAGAAGTAGGTCCAATGCTAGCACTATTTTTCCGACTTGCTCTAATTTGACTAAAATGCTCTGCAGCCTGCAGGATCTCTCTTTGAGCCATAGCAACGTCTTCCTTTCGGCCCGTAACAACGAAGACAGGTTCTTCTCCGCGAACGGGTGTTTTAATGTACGTATTCGTTTTTGCTCTCAAGGCTTTTATTTTACAACCTGTACGAAAAAGAGCAGAACAATGAATGTATGAGTATGGGAATTTGGCGAATCGCGCCGCGTGTTTGTCCTATCAATCTACCTCATACAAAGCATATGGGCAAACTTTTCTAAAAAGACTCCTATGTAAACAGAGTTCATTCTTAGAGAAATAGCATATCTTACCTTGTCTACCGACTATTTCGGCGACATGCTCCGACGTAGGAACTTGTACACATTCGGTCATGTTCATACTCTTCTTGGCACGGTTCTCTCCAAAATTGGTCTCTTCATCAAGGCCTAACATAGATAGTTCAAGTGCAAGTTGTATTGCTCTGTGATCGTCTAAAGTTGGTCCATTACTCCCACGTTCCATGTCTGTTAACAGCGAACTTGGCATATCTGCTTCTTTTTTGTCTGTTCAAGTCTACTTGCGGGTCAAAGATGTTGCAATGTCGCTGACAGCAGCGTATGAGCTCGTAGCGTCGCTCAAGTGTTTTGGGCAAGTTACTCTCAATTCGCTCACATACACACTATAAAAGCCGAGACGTCATGCATTTGACCTGTTCTAGATCGCGGCACGTGAGCAAGAGCTTGGCTTCGATTGGCTAATATTGAAAGCTCCATTCAAGGTGCGCTATATTCATGATTCATTGGTTTAACACTTTGACAATGAAATTGTGGGAATGCGTTCTGTCGAATTCATTTCAAATTATTGTCAATGGATGGAGGAGAAATTCTATCGACTTGTTTACAATCAATAACCAAGCATATAAGTTACCAGAAGGCCTGCCAATATTTCATGTGTTCAAGTGGCTACCATTTACAGAAATGCCCAATATAAGTTAGGGATAAAATCTTTAAAATTGCAAACAGATGGCTTAGGGATTCTTTAGCGTTTCTCTTTCTGTGTGCATATCACGATGTACAAAGCGATCAAGATTTTTGTTCACTGTACCGTTACTTTCGCATTGTCACCAATTCAAAATGATTCAGCCAGGCCTGAAATTAATTGTTATCCTAAGGGACACACAATTACACAGCTAAACAACGTCACAGGAATTCTCTAGCAGGGGGGGCCCTGGTGGTTAAGAGAGTAAAGCGGACGTCCATAAACAAATTTATTGAAATGTATGAAAGGAATAATGATGCATAGTGGCACACACAAATGATGCCAGGATATCAAACAAATTCTTTGTATGAGGTACGGTAGAGGAAATTCTTTGAGCAACGACTATCATATAACGCGCAAGCCAGAGAAAACCATGTTTTCTTGCACTCATAATCTATCCAAAAAAACTATCGGATCTTGCTTGGTATTTACAAGATACGATAAAATCAGAAGGATAATTTAATAGTCTATGTTAATGAATTAGGAGCCAAAATTCGCAACACCTTCGACGCTATTGTTGCATATGAAAGACTATGGGAAAGACAACAAATCACGCCTCATTGATAATAACGTCTTTCCAATCCTATAAGATACATGCTGATAAGAAATAAAAGAACCAGCGCAGAAAAAGAAAAACTCTATGTCAAAGAACACTACTATCCAACATTTGAATGCAAATCTAATGTTGTTAATGCAGTTGAACGTCGAAAAAATGGACAATCAAATGCTAATAACTTCAAGTGAAGAATCAAACATCTCCAATTAGTTGATAGAAAACTCCTTCAGGAATTGGATGAGAAGATCAATCTAATGCATAAACAACTTCTCTATTGAGGGAAGGTTCTAATTATTATACAATACAAAGGCCATAGCGGTTTCATATCGTAAGGCTTGTTAGAAGTTAAATCATGTGATGAAATTTCTTGTCATTACTATGCAATGATGATAATACAACAATATTCGTGGGGAATACAAAAGAATTACCAAAAAAGGAGGTAGGCTTTAAGAAGGTTCATCATGATAGAAGCAATATCTTGCAACATCAGCATATTTGCTGAACAAAGAGCGTATATTGTAGACTATCTAATTGATCTACATCCCACTTCAACGACTCACTTCAAGGCGACCTTTTTCCTATAATTGCAGCAATGCGCTTACACATAATGCAACTCGGTTTTATTATGTAACTAAAAGAAGCTTGATAGATTTTAACTGCGACAACAACACAACATGACTCATAACGTACGATATGGAAATACATATTAAAATAAACTGATGTGGTCTAAGAAAGGATATTCTAGGAAAAGGAAAGCAGGACAACATGATAAACATTAAAAGGTGGCAAAAGCCTCCAGAAATATCCGGTGACTACCAATATTACCTTTTCAAATAACGGACTACAATGAAACAACATTAAGATTGCAATGCAGTTACAGAGCGAGATATATTGCCTTCTGAAGACAAGAAATGTTTGTAACTATGTTAACTATACAGAAAAAGAGCACGGCTACTTAGTCAATTTTTTCTGCATCAGAAAAAGACTGATTTCATTCGAGTATTACAATGTACAATTATCATCACCAAAATTTCAGGACCTACATCCAAGACTAGCCAAGCACAACTAGAACCGGAATCACTTATTTACATGCAGCTAATGATGGGTCCTAAGTAAATTATACAAAGTTAAACCTGCCCTACATTTTTGCACTACATAGCTGAAACAATGCTGCCAGCATCTGTCATACATGAGGGCTATCTTGAATACAGCAAGCTGCTAAGGTCCATCCTAAGCACTTCTGAATCGAATCTAAAAGTGTTTTGCAACAAAAGACAACAATCTAACAATGACAAAGCTACGAAAAGGAATGCACTGAAAACAGCAGGTGTAGCAGCCATCTGGAATTAAAAACAATTTCAAGGCATGAAAATAAGCATTGCAGTCCAAAAAGCTGCTGAAGAGGAACAGCTTATTTATCAAAGCATGTGGTAGAAAAGATCGCACAATTTGCTACAAAATTATACAGAAAAAGGTGCTTTTGGGATGATTTAAAGGAATTGGCTACATAGATGCACACACACATAGGCATAAAAGACACACACAGGCACACATAGGCACAAATAGACACACACAGACACCCAAAAGCATACAGATATACACCGACACACAGGCACACATAGATGCATACGAAAACACACTGACATACACCGACAGATACACGCACATACAAATAGACACACATAGACACGCAGACATGCACTGACACACATAAATACACACTCATATAAACATAGAATTTCCTAAATCCTATGTATCAGAACATTATGATGACATTCCAAAAGCAACAAAAGCGCCTTGATACGTCATGGTAGTCGAGCTATGCAAGAGAGCAACTAGACATAAAATGGTAATCAGAAAGCAAATGTCATATACGCTTATATCAGATAAAACGATAGATCTTAATTTAAAGCAGGCAGCAAGTACCAGTCATACAGCTGGATGAATAAATTATTTACGCAATTTTGTGGTTGAATTCTGGCGGGAAATTATTGTGTAAACAAAAGGTAGGCATCTGCCATTGATTCTGCCTGAATACCAATTCATTGGACTACAAAATGAGAAGTAAAACCAGCGAAAAAATTGTCCAGAACACCCCTCCTTCCATAAATTTACTAGACCTATATCACGCCTGTCTTTTCTCCATATTACACTAATTTAATTCATTTCTTGGAAATGCTATTTATCTTTCTACTTGTTCATTTATTCATGGCAAAATATTCTATTTATATTCATAAATACGTCGCAGACCCAATCTTGAGGAGCAAATCACTACCTGAAAAGGTGTACAAGATTTCTTGATTTCAAGAAATCATGTGATTTCTTTGTGATTTCTGTCATTTCTTTGTGATCTCTATGATTTTTTGTGACATCTGTGATATCTTGTAACTTTTCTGTGATTTTTTTGTGAGTTCGAGCAAGGCGTACGAAAAGAAATCAGTGATTTGCCTCTCGACCAAGCTCTCTCTCAGGGGTGATTCCAAAAAATTTCAACAAGGGAGCCCTTGGTGCAATGTCAAAATGGGTATGGCCTAGTTGCAACCGCACCCATATTTTCAAAGATAGGACCATTATAATCTAGTCTAATTATGATAAAATATAGGTAACATTTGAGAGATCTCAATAGCCGTGAATCAGTTCATCATAGTAATACAACACATAACATTGGTAACAGTTTCAATGCACTTTGAAAAGCAAGATCAATACAAAAATGCTGGGCGGCTGAACTCCCCAAAACGATCAACAATGCTAACAAGGGGGTTCCGCCCAGCTGAGCCCCCTTTGAGTCACCCCCCTGCTCTCGCTATAAATGTACTCCCGGTTAGTTTGCGAACCCATTGTTTGGTATTAGAGTAACTGCAAAGAGATTTACTTTTGAGCTCAATTCAAGTGAAAGGTGAAGCTTTTGACGTGAGAACTGTAATTACTATGCAATATATTGTAAAGCAATATGGGCCTGTGAAGTCTTTTTATGACAATGCAAGCCCCTTGTTCTAACCAATAAATGGTTCGTTAACGAAGTACATATACTAGCGGATATTTTCCATATGACGAATTTCCTCTTAACAATTACAAAGGGCTATTTAAACCCATGCTTAGTACATAATTCATAAACAAATTCGATTCCTGATGGCCAAGGACAGTAATTGGTAAGTGAAAATGAGTAATTTTAAAGATACTTTCGCATGATGTCAAAGCTAGAGGAATCAGAATATCGGATTTGACAATAAAGATGTACCATTTATATGTGATAACATTGTGGACACCCAGTGGGGTCTTGATGTTACAAAAAGAAGACAGTTGATACGACTTTCTTTCAGAAGCTTCAGAATAGATAATGGAAAAATGATGCAACATAAAAGGTTCTTTCCTAGAAATGAGGGACAACACACGATTATCGATGTTAAATCAATGTTGAAGAGAAAGATGCGCAGAAATACCAAATTTGGAATGAGAGAAACTTAGTTCATTCTCCGTTGTCTGATTGTGTTCTCTATGAAAAGTGGCCTATACGAATACAGTCACATCTAAAACCGGTACATTACAGATCGCCCCTCTTTTGTTGACAAGAAAGGAACGATGAAATTCATGAATACGATTCGCTGACAACCACAACAGCACGGGAATCCTGTCTGCTGTTAAGGCCTAAATTTGAAAGCTTATGCTGGGGAATAGAAGCTTCATATACATCGAGCATGTCCCATACAGAATAGGTACCTGTATGTCTTGTGGTGAAATGAAAGCAGTTGGGTAAGACTCTTTTTAGACCAAACGTGTGGGTTGAATCAATAAAACGCAGGTTGATAAACCACATCTCATCAGGTTTGGTAGCAAGCTTTGATGAATGAAAGCTTGCAATTACATAAGTTTGATCAAGCTTGATTTACAGAAATCAATTTAGGTGAATTAAATAGTCAAGTTTGGGCCTAAACCGTGGCCGCCAAATGCCGATACCTTCTAGAACATTACTTAAATGAGCTCAATACAATTGTCGAGGATATACGTTCTAGATTCAATGCAAAGATTCTTCCTTAAGACACTGGAGCCTTAAGATTTAATTTTTATCTGTACTAAGATTATTAGACGAAATGACGTTGCAATAATTATGGCGGATAAGTCAACTTAACGATTTCTAAATGCCCTGGATCATGAAATGATCACGTGATTTCTTAATTACTAATTGGACTCTAACTCACCAAAAAATCACTTGAAATACTGTAGAAGAAGATTAAAATTCGAATATGCTCTATTTGTCCTCTTTTATTTTCTATGAAGATTTAGATTTCGCCTATTTTTGCCAGGGGTCATAAGACTTATCACTATCCAAACACTTAAAACTCCATAGGGTGGCTCTCGTAATAACGACCATATTCAGGACTTTTCTTCAGTCTTTCATTGGTTCATTGCGCTGTTGAATTCAGCGGCGTGGCCACGCGGGGTATGGGGGCAAATTGATGAGAAAATAGGTGGGGAAAGTAGAAATTCTTCAGAGCAGTAGAGGGCGTGGTCAAAAATTTTTATTTATGTCCCCAACCTTTATAGTCCTAGCAACGCCCCTGGTTGAAATGTACTATCACCATGCAGTGGGCTGAAGATGTAGGAAAAACTGCCAGTAACTCTCAGCAACTGTGAATCACTCTGCTTTATCTGTAAACTGCATTTAAAACCGGAGGCAAATACCTTAACTTATACTTTTAACAGGAAAGCAGTATACAGGGAGCAATTGTAATTGTTGGTAGGATTCAGAGCTAAGTACAAAAGAACAGATAATTCGATGGAAAAGAACCTACGATCTGTCACTTCCAATGTTCACTACGTTGGATTGGATGTGAATCACGCTACTTCATGTAAAACTTCCAGCTAAGCTGGATATGCTATTTTGGATTCTATATGGGATTCTGTTGCTTACATAACAGAGACGAAAAATAGCCAACGCTGTGTACGAATGTATATATTCTGATTGGGCACTTCGCATCACGTGGTAAATCAAAGGTATCCATGAAGAGCTTTCACTTAAGACGCGGGTAAATTCTCGCTTGTTCGAGGCCAAGCTCCAGCATACGCACAACTAGGGAAGTCCTGGAGATCTAGACCCTCGCCCTTTTCAGCAAATGAACCATAGTGCTCTTTTTACAGTGCCCTCTCTATATCACAAAGGGCATCTAAGATGAAAAAGGCGTGATTCTGAAAATTTCCTGGGGACTTCACCCCCGGCTCCCTTTTCCTTTCTCTCCCATAGGAAGAATTAGCGATAAGAATCATTAGTCTTCAAAGCAACGATATCAGTAAACCTTTCACAGTATTTTTATTCACTTATGAATCTGAAAAATAATGTTCACAGGCTGTATCTTCTTTTAAAAGTTTTGATGTGCTCTTTTTCGTGGATTGGATTCCTGTCCTCGAAAATTCCTAGTTGCGCGCCTTCCAGCCATAATGAGACCTGTATGATACATGTAGATTAATTACCAATGTGAACAATGCTTGCTTTGCCTGAGGTTCTGAAACAAGGCTGTTCTCACTCTGCTAGGTATCAAGCAGCTCATAAGGGGGTTTATTTCTGGTAAGAACAGACCTATTTTGGAAATTGCTACTCAAAACACAGATTGTTTGAAATAAAATTCTTCTGGCCTCTAAACCATTTCACTAAGAAGACATCCATAAAGGAAGTCCGTACCTTGGGGGGAGGGAGGGGGTTAGCAGCAATGCGGACAAAAATGGACAGGGGGAATGGGTTTAGCTTTAAGTGGATATCATTTTCGGCGTGGTCTCTGTAAGAGAGAAGCGGACATTTTAAAGTCATTTTATCATCATCGTCATGTGTTAAAGATTGAGAAATAAAGAGACAAGCAAGAAATAAGTACAATATGCGTGTCTTTTCAAAGAGTTTTTAATTTTTCATAGTTTTTGCAGCTCTTATTTATCTTCCAACTCAGTGTCCACACGGACAGGTTGGAGGGGGACTGCTAAGCAAAAGTGGACAGGCGTAGATAGGGGGAGGGAGAGGCGAAAACTGGAAAAATGTGCGGACATCATTTATGGATGAGCCCAATCTCAACGCAGGAACTTTTGTCGGCAAGTGAGCTCATTTAAAATGAAGCAAAAAGAAAAGCCACCCTAAACTACTCAGAAATGTACAGGCCCTTACTTGCTCAATTCAGTCACAATATTCCATATAGGAATGCATTGAAAAATTGGACCCAACATAAACAAAAAAGCCAGTCATATGAAATTTGCTGCTGGTATTTATGGAATGACACGAGAAATAATTGATTAAAGATGTTGGCGAGTTGCTGGTTGCTTAAACAGGTAGACATAGCGTCGCATATTCAGGCCATGCCATGACGCATAAATTCCATCAACATCTTAAAACAGCCTCTACTGCGATGAAATAAACATAGGCGTGAATAGAGTATGCACAAGACAACCAAGAAGTGCTCAATTGATTATACCACAGTTGTACATATTACACGACATGACAAAATGTTGCAATAATTTACGATGCTACTGTAATTACACTAGAAAGCACGTGTGGCTCATTACTTATGACGTGATAATTCATCACGCCACAGAGAAAGATATTAGAGGAAACACAACAAGAAAAGTAAAAGCGGGGGTGATTTCTAAAAATTTTAATAAGGGGGCTCGAGGTGCAATGTCAGGAAATGGGTGTGGGTCATTTGCAGCCACACCCATATTTCTGAAGATAAAGACGTGATAATTTAGTCTAATTGTGAAATAATATAGCCAACAACTACAAAGATCTCAATAGCCATATAGTAGTGAGGAAATTCATCATAGCAATACCATACAGAATATTGGAAGCAAGGTCAATGCGCTTTGAAAAGCAAGGTTGATACAAACATTTGGGGGGCTGATCCCCCAACATAAACAAAGAATTTAACAAGGGGGCCCCGCCCCCCTAGAAATCACCCCTAAGTAAAGGTCCGTCTACATGATAAAGCATCATCATAAAAAAACATCATCAAGCACCATAGAACATAAGTGTGATAATGTTCAAATATAATTTTTTATCGTGTAGACTACTTCATTATGCAATCTAGAACATTGTCAAACATGTTGGGTGATATTTGAGAATTTTACAACACGCAGCAAAAATCTGATGATGTTTGTGACCATTCAAGTTTGCTGAATTAGCGCTTGCGCTGCATGCTGGTTGGTGCTCGCACTAGAAATGTTTGAGGGTGTTTGACGCCATTTGTTAGAGTTTTGTGCACTTGAACATCGTCAAACACAGGCTTGATGATGTTTTGTATGGTGATATTTTATCGTGTAGACGGTCCGTAACACAACAAAGTGCTACATAATACAATTTAATACAAAAACAATACGACGTAGTCATAAGATGCAATGCACTTCCATACACCAAAATGTGGCACGATACGACAATAACATGAAGCAAGGATAAAATGACATGAAAAGAACACTACATTGTAACCCATAATAAACGGGGGGTCAAAATAAGCGGGGGCCTAACAAATTTTCAAAACTAATTAGCGGTGGGGTTCAAAATAAGCGGGGAGTAAACATGCGAACATCTAGGAAGCAGCTTCTACACATGTCTGTTCCTATGATGCATTAACACCACCTAAAAACAGTAAAACAAGACAGGACGGGAAACTGAGTTTTGACGCAGTCCCTGCATTTGCATCTTCGGAAAAATGACCAACTTAAATTTGAAGCAACTTCAAAAATAGCTAAAAGCAATAAACGGGGGGATCAAAATAAGAAGTTGAGAGTTTCCAAATTTGCCAAAATTAATAAACGCCCCCCCCGTTTATTATGCGTTTTAGAGTAGACGACAAAAATATGAGAATACATTTTTTTAATAAGAATACATTTGTACGAATATTAAGGCTCAGAAAGGCAGATATTTAAGAATAATTTTATAAATAATGAAGACTCAAACTTCATGAAGAATGTTTGTGTATTCCAGTTATAACACTGTTGATTAACTTAATTCATTTTTCTGATCCACTTCTATTGTCCTTATGATGAAGTGAGATATCAACAAAGATTTCAATATATTCCTTTGATTTTCAGAGGACATTACACCAAATAATCGAGGGTCAAAGCTCGAAAGGTCTAAAAATATTGAGGATCGGCAAGAAGTTAAATATTACAAAACGATATGTGTAATACTATGCAAGTCCTACATATGAGTTGGTCCTAGAATGTGGTATTTCGCAAGTTTTACTGAATTAGCAGGTCCAAACATATTGTTCACAAGGAAGAGATCACACGCGAACTAGTAAGCTGGATTTGAGAGAAAGAGCAGCCCGCTTACTGAGCGGCAAGAAAAAATATCTTCTCCAGAAGCCAAATTCTCACATAAGTTCAATTCTGCGTTTGATACATACGCCTACGAAGCTTTAGACAAACGTGCACCTCTTTATCAAAGGAAAAAACAGTTTATCATATTCAAAACACTGCAAAGAGCTTAAAGAGACGCTGTGGGGGCGTGCGAGTTTCAGTAGAAGACCATCAGAAAGCATCTGGCTTCTCCTTCTTTAGTCTCACAGAAGATAGAAAAGAAAATCTCCAGCTAAAATCCGTCTCAAAGCTAGAACTTTGATCAAAGATTGTAATTTAATGCCCTCTCTCCGCAATCTGCATTCTCCTCAAGAGCTCCCATGCAATAATAAAGGGACTAAAGGGTTATTTGTTGGGGAAAGGGAGGAATTGGATTCAGTGGCAAGTGATTACATGTTGCGGGGAATATGGGAAGTGAAAGATTCAATGAGAGACTGAGCAGTTGAGAATGAGGAGATTCCAAAATTGCCATTTAAAATTTGTATATACGCTGTTCTTGCAAATGGAAGAATTGTAAAGCAAGTGAGAACTACACGATGACAGCAACAAGCACATAATGTCAAAGACAGTTTTACTTCTCTCACCATAAAATAGCCCTAATTCTTGTTGCTATGAATTTCCGTTTGTGCTTTATTTTCTGAACCATTAATTGGGCATTTAAATATCAAATATAAATATATCTCTAACAAACTCACGATCTAAAATAAACCATTTAAATTTCTCTACACTTTTACCATAAAAAAATAAGCTTTCAGACTGCAGCCTGGTATTGATATTTTGTCACTTCCAGCCTTAGATGTTTCTTTAAACGTTTGTTACATTCTTGAAGCTTCCAAAAACAACAGCAATCAGATTAGGGAATTGTGATACGACTCATTTTGCTAGTTTGCTCAAAAGTTCTTGCTTAAAAACAGTTTTTTCAAGTTAACATTTGAAGCTCAGCCTGCTGTGTTTCATAAATGTTTCATGCTTTTGGCCCAATTTTAGCCTCATGTTTCTTATGGAATAGTTTGTTATAAAAACCATATATACCACGAAAGATTTTATTGAAAGGCCATTTTATCAGCTTTTGCAGAGAAAAACAAAATATACTCTCAGACAGCAATGCTTAGAATTATTTGATGTAAAATGACCTGATAAAAAGATGCAGCACCATTTCTCTCAAGAAAACTGATCGAACGGATAGAATAATAACTGATCAACGCTTTGAATAATACTCCTAAAAACGCACTGCACGTGCTCTAAACTAAACTACTAATTCATGATAATCTATGATGACTAAATATGGACAAAACATTATAGATAGAATAAACGGATCCCAGCAAAAGCGAGAAAGATTGGCAGGATAGAAATTAAAGGTACAGCATCCTAGTCATAAAAAGCTCATGGTCAACGATAGTGAGAAATCTTAATCTAGATAACTGAAATGTGGCTTTTGCTTTTAGGGAGGTAAATTGTACTCGCGTTATCCTCTTTAGACTCAATTCTTTGCATACACATCCTAGATTATATCGGCGTATGAAAAATCGACGCAGCTCTTTCATTCGGTTTCAAATCTCAATCAGCTTTAGTGCTTTCCTTTCACTGTATCATTATAGCTTCACTTTCCTTTTCAATACAAATGTCACTTTCAGGCTATAGGCAGTAAACGGCCTGTGTATTAATAAGATGTCTACAAACGCTTGTGTAAATTTTACTTCACTTTCACTTACAAGGAAGAAAAAGCTGAGTAAGAGAATCACTTTTCAAGTTTAAGCTATAAGAGGCAAAAGTTACAAATTGTATATTTATCTATTAGACTTGCTTTCAGTTATTCAAGTTACTATTTAATAGAAAAAGTTATCTCAATCGAGAAAACAGTGTAAGCCTGCTTGCCTTGTTAAGAGATCAATAACAAAGTTTAAACTTTTGAATGTTAGCCACTGCAAGATTTCCAGCTTTGATCCTTAACTAGACTGTGCATATGAGTTGTAATGCTTCCTTCTATTTGTGACAATAAACTTTTACGGTATGGCAGAGATCGCAATGAACAATATTGAGACATTCTATTGCAGGCATTCAAATATTAGCAAACACATTCCCAAATAATTTAATAAGAATCAAGAAATTACAATCGCATAGCGATGGCTACTAAAACTCCAGAGTAAATTGGTGCAGGTGTTCAAACAATGGGCATTTTATGGAGGGTTTTTGATTCGATTTGTTCCCTTTCATCTCATCCGCTTTTAAGTCCTAAAATACAAAGGGCATACTTATGAGTCAGGGCTCGCATGGAGGTCAAAAGGAGAAAAGGCAGGCTTCTGATGAGGGTAGTCAGGCCACCACAACTAACGGCACACGCGCCACTTGTGGTGCATTTGGTGATGCGAAGAAGCGCGGGGCAACTGCACTCAAAAAGGAAAGCAAAAATAGGAAACGAATTATATCACTAACTTTTGGATAATACTAACAGGAAGTGTTTTTCCTGAGCTCAAAACTTCTACATCTATGGCACCACACTTGCATTGTCCTTAACAACTGAGAAAGAAACACATAAGGAGGCAGGTATAGATTCTAACTATGGCGCATCTTGCTTGCTAACATAGCCAAAGTGGCGCATCTTGCTCGCTAATATGGCCAAAGTGGCGCACCTTGCTCGCTAATATGGCCAAAGTGGCGCTTAGCGAATTTTAGTTGAGAAGGCCTGAGCTACATCATCTCACATAGTAATATACAGCAACCAATGCCTTCACTCCGAGGACCGCGCACCCACCTCTATAAAAACGGCTTTTAGGAATAAAGTTTGAACTTTGCCACTTGTCCAAAAAAGAATGCAATTAAAAAATTGCAGTACTAACTGCGAACTCTTCATTAAATTCTAAGCTTAAAAGCAATTGGCTGGCATCACTGTGTCGCAAACACAAAAGAATTATTGAAACTAGCGTACCTCCATCTTGCCTTGAGCTGTTTTTTCTTGGTGTGTGCTGATTGGAAGCAGCATAAACCTCACGGGGTTTGGTACCAGGGGAATGGTGCTGTGTTGTTCTTGTGATACATTTGAAGACTTGTTTGACAGAAGGGGCAATGAGTTTTTGTCAATGTTTGATATAGTCCCAAGCAGTAACTGAAAGGAAAACGGGGTTGAATGAAATGGAAAGCTTTGAAACAGTAGATGAAATACGAGGAATGGTACTAAAGCACATTAGGCAGGGTCCCGTACACCTTCGTATGTAGGAAAGTGCCTGTAAGAGAGGAAAATTGTCCTGGGCCATTGGTAAGTGAGTTAGGGTGGCCAGTTCCTTTCCTCATCGCCTTATCGCTTCACGCCCCAAACATGTTTGAAATTGCAAGAAGGTTGGTCAAAAAGTCGGCTATACTGCAAGAGGGTAGGCCACAATGTTTCCCGTGACTGTTTTTTCAGTAATAGTAGTTGGTCAAATGGTCAAAATGCCCCCATCCCCAACGGAATGTGTCTAAGCACATCTCTGCAGGAAAAAGCTATTCGTCCCTAGGTGGATACAGAGGGAGCATTCAGTAAAGGCTCGAGTGTGGCACAAACCATTGACCTCCTGCGCAGTAGATAGTCTACATTGCCGTGACCGTGATTGAACATTGACCATATTAACAAAAGGCGAGTGCTCTAACTGCTACACAATCCCCCTCTTGAAAACAACACAGGTCAACTAAGAAGGCAGAACAAGTGTATGAAAAGATGAAGTGATGGCAGGAAGAAGACATAAAGCTGGTTGAAAAATTGCAAAAATTGCAGACTATGAATCAAGAAAACCGTTAGTACATAAATACAAAATCATGGCAGCAACCAAGGATAACAACAGGGATGTGCCGAAATGCTTTCGGTTGGGGGGTGGATGTGCCGAAATGCTTTCTGGTGGGGGGTGGATGTGCCGAGATTCATTCTGTTGGGGGGGACGCTGTGGCCATTTGACCAACCATGGGCACTGAAAAAAACGATCACGGAAAAACAACACCATTGCAGCATGGCGTAACGCCCCATCACGCCTCCCCCAATAAATACATTGCTGAAAAAAATGTACTTATCAAGAAAATGAGGAACTCTTACACGAATAAGATAACACATGTGCAAATGGGGAAGTAGGTAGGGAGAAAATGTTGCAATAATTAGTTGACTGAGAAGGCATTATCAGATGACAGAATCACCGAGAGGTGGGCAAATGGGGCATATTGCCCCCATGGCCTCAAGGTCCAAGGAGCTTCATAACACCTAATATTTGCAGGTCTGGGGGACTTCATAGAGTAAACAAGAAGTAATTTTCCAAAGATGATGTCTAGACCCTGAAAGTTTTCTGCTCGCTTCGCTCCTCCTCTTTCTCTTCTACCTCAGGGCCTCTGCATTATCTCGGCGGCCCAGCCAGCTAATAGTAGACATGGTCAGTTAGCTGAGTTAGAAAAGTATTAAAATAGCCTACTAAACCGAAGAAAGAGATGTAAATAAACTTTATCCATGTAAGCTTTGTACCTAAAAGAACATTAATAAATGCTGAAAATAGGGTACAATAAACTTCTACGGAGTTGAAAGGAAAGCTGAAATACTCTAAAAGTTTCAGCTTCTCCTTTTGTTTCATTTACCGGTTTCGGCCCGATTGAGTACAGCAACTCGGTCTGCAGAAGCTGACTGCCAATATGCATTGTTAAC
Organism: Cassiopea andromeda; assembly: GCA_018155075.1. Lineage (NCBI taxonomy): Eukaryota > Metazoa > Cnidaria > Scyphozoa > Rhizostomeae > Cassiopeidae > Cassiopea > Cassiopea andromeda. The sequence continues at coordinate 389,526 of WIPJ01001228.1, read as the reverse complement.
ACGAGCGACAATAAAATCAATTACGATGGTATTTTTATAAGGCGATATTGTGCTGCAGCAAAAAGTGAAAGTCACAGAAAATAGTAAGGTATGCTAAGATTGTTAGTCGGATTTTCAAAATGCCTTTCACTGATAATGAAAGGAGATCAGGAATGCGCAGCTACAAAAAATCTCCAGCCCATTTAATCGATAGAAAACTCTTCTAGATTGCTTGGTGTGCAATAAAAATAGTAAGAACGCCTCCAAGTATCAAGTCCATCTACAAGCATTGCGTAAAGGCAGCCACAAAGCCTGGGGGTGACATGGGGGGAGGAGTGCCACCAGCTGAACGATTTTACCCGCCCTTGCCCGCCCACAACTTGGAATCATGATCATCTGGTATCTTGTTATAGTCTTTTCTATGTCAAAGAACATAAATTGTAGCTTTGTGAAGCTAATTAAATAATGTTTGCAAAGAAGCATTCTCCGGCATTGTAGGGAATACTGTTGTGAACGTTTTATCTGGGGGCGAGCTCCCAGACCCCCTTTGTTGCTTTTATGGCACTATAAAAGACATTGGTAACATTATAGCCAACATAGAAGGCGTGATGATCAAAATGTTTCTGATCGAAGCCTCCCAACTTCTTCATTTCGCTGTGCATCCAATAAACATCCATTTTACATTTAGGTGTGGCTGCCACACCCATCTTGTCTGGTTCCCCCGCCCTTTAAAAGCTGGCTTTGTGACTGCGTGAAGGCCCATTCTATGTCTCATGAAGGCAAATGAATCTATTTTGAATTCACTTGTTCCTTTATCGATTTCCAATTCACTTGTTCCTTAGAATCCAATGACGATGAAGGAAGATTCTGCAGTAATCCTAGATTCCCTCTCAATGCAACAAACGAAAATACCGATCTACAATACCGGAGAAAATTCCTTACATGGCTTCGTGCAGCAGAATTTCCTATATATTACTTACCTATTCATGCACTTTGGAAATCAACCAAGGTAGTGCGGAAAAGCTGCCTTCATAGCCTGCTGCCTGTACCATAATTTTGTGGGGGGGGGGGCAAAAACCTTG
>WIPJ01001228.1:365733-380771 GCA_018155075.1 Cassiopea andromeda | reverse complement strand
ATGATATATTTGTTCTAATGATTAAACCTTAAGTCTGTATTAGCAGCTAATGATGAATAATGAATTCGAAACATGTATTGCAAAATTAAACGATTACTTCTCTTTTTACGCATCATATCTAAGAATATAATTATATATTAATTATTTTAACATATTTTAACATATTAATAATTCATGGTATATGCTAATTATGTCTAACGAACAATAGTCCTTTTATACATGCCAGAAGTTTTAGAAAGCAGGCATCACATTCTGGACCGGTTGATAGGTTGATAAATACACACGACAGGCAATCTCGAGTGGCAAATCACTCAGAAAGAAGTATACGAGATTTCCGAGACTTTCAGATTTTTCAAAGATTGGAGTTTGTATCTCTAAAATTTGCTGAAATTTTAAGATTCTTTGGAATTTGCTGAAAATTTCTTTATTTTTTTGACGAATTTTGAAATTTGAGGAGATTTTCGTTGATTTGAAGGCTTTTTGAAAACTTTCCAAAAGCCTTTGAGCTGATTTAAAAGTTCCACAGAGTTTTAGGGATTTTCGATTCTTCAGGTTTTTCAAGATTTTTCAGAATCTTTAGAGATTCACAGATTTTTCATCGACATATACGAGTTTCTTAGTGATTTGCCCCTCAGCCAATCTTGCGTAACTCTCGTCACAAAAATCTTCAAATATATCGTTGTTCCAAGGGTGAGCAAGCGATAAACTTCATAGATGATACAGAACTTTTTCTGCCACACAAGGAACAAAACCAGCAGTACTGACAAAATATTGGCTTAGGCGATTTGATTGCACCGTTAATGTCCAATTAATGGCCTTGGGCGCATATAAGCGTATTTCTTACATCCACTCAATAACAATTATCGAATGAAATAATTGGTGATTTAAAAGGAAATCTATTGTAAAACTCATATTAAGGTGTGCTCTTGTGATAATACTAATTGGGTAGTATGCTCAAACAACTTTCTCGCGCCAACTTCCTATCAAAAACTCGTAGCACAAACAAAAATAATGACAAATCGACTATTTCTTGACCACATTCATTGATCTGACGATGAAAGTAAAGCTTTCTATTTGCAGTTTAATGATAGACAAACGCTCTGGGTATCAAAAAGCAACTAGAAATTCCATGACAGAAGCATGGGAAGTAATCTTACATGTCTCTAAACCTAAAGTCATGGATGAATTGGCAAAAAAGGAAAAAATATCAACGCGTGCACAGCATCTGTGGGAACGGGCTCAGCTAAGAACAAGATCACATAACGCGAAATTCATAAAGTGCATCATCGGTTGTGTTTACAATCAAGATATCTGCTTCATTTCTGATTAAGTAGTTTGAACTCCAAGTTCATCTGGAGGTTTCACATGATACATACTGTGAGACACCTGCGCGAGCGTGGCTTTTTGAAGGAAGCGGTCTTTCTATGAATGGGGAACCTATCTTCAAGCCAACTAAACATGAGCTCAGCATTTTGTCAAAGCAGCAGTCGAGTATCTGAGTATCTTAAATTTTTAACTGCAAATATGCTCTATTTCCAGATCTTACGACGTCGTGTGACTTTTGGCCTAAACACGATCGAAATTTCCAAACTATACTAAGCATTTCATGCCTATTGATGACATGTAGTAGATACTAGACAACATAAATGCAAAATTTGTCGAAAGCTTTAGAAAAGCAATATATCTTAGGAATGAAGGTTTGCATGGAACTTCTATAACATCTTGCACGTCGGCAATCTTCAAATCATTGCATTTGTACAGCTTCTAGCCGTAAAAAGCTCAATATTTTACTACCAACAACAAAGCTTAGCTGACTTTAAAAGAAATAAAATTTAAATTAGTGAAATATGACTGGAAAAAGCACTAGGCCATCACAAAAGAGCATAAAAATTCTCATTCAAAAAGAATTAAACGAAAAGAGAAAGGTAATTAAACAAGCAACTAGTTTGTAACAAAATTTAACTAAATCACTCCTTCCTTAGTTCAGATTCCCAAAACTAACCATGCATCGTATTGCAATAGAATCTCCCATAAGAAATTCATGAAATTACTTATACCTGGTCTTTCGTATCACTATTTCCGCCAAAAAACAAAACAAGGAACCGGATGTCAAAAATAAACTGTAATGCTTGGTTCTGTGTGATTTTCTGATTATCATTCACGAATTTATCAACATTGCTCAAAATACTATTTCCAATGCCCAGTGTAAGTTCCTTGACTAGTGATCTGTAGAAAGAAAGGAAATAGAGATTAATCAAGACAGGGCTTTGCTATGAGAGACTATAGCAATAACATTATTGAGTTTTAGTATGGCAAACGAACATCTATCACAAGGCACAGAAATTTAACTTATTTTTCAAGGGCTGTAAGTCTCATTCATTTTCCGACTAAAGCAAAACTTTCGCGATCAACATTAAAAATAAATATCGGTAAATCTTCTAACTGTTGGATTCCTAGAGTACAACCCTCATTTGAATGAGAGCTTTCCCAGACTCGTGTGAAATACACAGGCTTGCATTTTGAATTTTATCTCAGATCGTCAAAAGCTCAACATGATGCAACCTTAAAACAGAAACCCACTGAATGTCTACGTCATCGTTGAAGAAGCACGCGTCCTAGATGTTAAAAGCAAATAGCAGTATTTTCTAATCAAGATTTTAGTGCACTAATCTTCAAAGCGATTAATCCATTCCCTTGGAGTTACCATGGATTCACCATACATTCGCCATGGACTTACCATAGATCTGCCATGGATTCGAAAGGTTTCCTAAAATTCATTTATTCAGTTCGGCCGGGAATTTTGACCACTAACTTAGAGAGGAAAAGTACTAATGCACCAATACCCCGTCTAAACTTCTGTCTTCAATTATTAATTTTCCTATACTCGGCTGCAAAATGTCTTGCAAACTGCTCTACTAGAAATTGATGCGAACTCCCACTATTCTGCTTCAAACAACTATGCTCTTTAATGCAAAACAAGGTGCTGGAAAACTTTTGCTCGTCAATGATTACAGCTAACACATTCCTATTATGCTCTGGGAAGACGTGCCCTAAATCAATCATATCCCCAATGGGCGTGATCTCTTAGCGAAGGAAAACTACAAATAACATATCTTCGGAGCTTTGACAGCTGAAACTTCACCACACACTGATTCTTAAGGTGAAAATACAAGATCAGTTTTTTATACAGCTTTTGCTGATCAGTCCTTTTACGCCAGTTTTCATCACAAGTATAACTGAAAGGTTATACATTTACTGAAGTTTAGCTAAAAATTTAAGCGCATCCAACTTTGAGAAAAACTTATATTTTGTTGCTTTCCACTCGAAATACAACACAACTGTTTGATTGATGAGCGAAAACTGATGAAAAAACTGACTGTGTATTCAAGCCTTTAGCCTGATAACATGAAAGTACATTCTGCAGCATAGGTTCCAAATCTAAGGCTAATACGGTAAGGAGAGTTTAGGTGTGATCAGAGCTCTTAACCAATCAAAGATTCGCAACCTATGCTACACTCTGCTGTTTGTTGATGGGTGTAGGAAACTGAGCAAAATGTTGACCATTTCTACATAGATGTTTGGGCTCACCTGCCTATGACGTGGCCACCAATTCGATTTGTTTCTTCGCATACACGAAAAAGCAAAGAGATGACGAATGAAGAAACCTTAGGAATAGAGAAAAAGATAAGTGAATACTCTAGCGTCTCTAATAGACGGCCGTCTATTAATTTCAGGAGCATTTTCCTTCCCCCCGTTGCTTATTAATACCCCTCTTCTATCAAATTTTACAAAATGATCATGATCAGAACAGGCAGAAAATTAAATTACCTTTTAACAAAACAATGTACCAGCATGAACCACCTTTTCCTAGCACTCCTTCTCTATTGAAAAGCTACCAACATGCATACCCCCTTCTATTAGCATCCTCTTTTTATTGAAAACTAGCCGACATTAGCACCCCAAATCTACTCGCAACCCCTTCTATTAAAAACTGGCCGATGTGAACACCCCCTTCTATCGCCTCCCCCCTTCTATTTGAGACACTAGAGTAGAGTTCATCAGTGATGACGTCATACAAATACATTTTTAGAATTTTTATATTTTGACCGCATGGAGTGAGATAGTACCATAAAATAGACATACGTTGAGAATTTGGCGAATATTGTGAAAATGGGATGATATACGACCATTTGACGACCGAAAACTTTCCATACAAACGGCTGTATTTTTCTCCTGGTTCTAAACGTTTAGAACCAGACTCAAAATACAGTACAGTGATTTGATAGGAACATTGTCAGCATTCAATTGCCCATATCTCGGTCGTTATTTGTCAGATCGAGCTGAAATATGTCAATAGTAACTATTCTTAAGAGATTATTTTCAGAATTTAATGACAAAATTAACATATTCTAAAAATAGAACTTTCATGACGTCATACTAATGAACTCTATTGCATAACGCAGATTCCACAGGCCTGGCAAGGCAATGCCTATGCGAAGCTCCGTAAAAAATGTGCCTGCCTTGCAATAACATACTATTAAGATGCAAAGCAAAACGCAATGCTATAAATACTTTGGGCAGCGCTTTGTTGCAGTGCCAGGAGCAATCTAAACCCTTCCATTCCATGTCAAATTTTGATGAAAGTACAATAGAAAACAGCTAAAGAGAGCTCATAAAACTCCTACGTACTATTATCGTTCAGTTTTATTATCAGAGGTAAAATATCGAATAGATAATAATGTCCTCATCTAATATCATACAATTGTTAAGCTAATGATGATCCTTGTTCGTCTAATTAGTGATCTGAAGGTGAATATTATTGACTCTTTGCCAGCATATAAACAAAAATACCACAGTTCAAAAGCAGACATTTTCACCATGATATATTCCCATCAGGCACTTGACTTCCTAGTTAACATCCAGCCCTTCAACTTTCTCAATGAATCGACAGGATTATACTCTGAGTATACTGCCTGAGGAAATTTACTTGTGCGGAAAAATATCCTAAGTACCTCTAGTTAGGTAGCTTCTTTACTTTACTTAAGTTGAAGAGATTCGGGTAAACATTCGATATTATTACTTATTATTATTATTATTGCTTATTATTATCATTATTACTTATTATATGTTCCAGCTTCTGCTCTGGCTGTTCTTATTGCCGTAATTACTCCTGTTGGGCGAGTCATAACTAATGACTAAGGGCTAACAGGAGGGTCTTCTTCCATATTTACATTTCCAATACTTTACGTAGTATCCTTGCTGTTCCTAACAATGTAGTCTTTTGCATATTAGGGTTGATTTGTACGTCGCACTTAACTCGACTCGAATCAATTACATAGCCCAGATAGAAACTAAGTGCCTACTTGATTCATGAAAAATGCGACGTATACATCCAATATTTTAATTCAGTCGACTCTAATATTAAGTGCGAGTGCAATTCATGATGCCCACTCACATTATGCGACATAGGTTCGGGTTGGCTTTATACGTCGTACTTAACTCGACTCGAATCAAACACGAATCATTCCAGTCCGTCAATTTGTCGCCTCGCACATGCACAGTTCAGAATTTTTAGTAAGCTGAGGTTATGCCCTTATCGGTTACGTGTCAAGTTCTTTCCCGTGTTTTGTTCTTAGATATGTTCTGCACGTTTTGCTTACCTCATCGATCTTGGATGATCGTTGGGCTAGGAACCTGAGATTAGTCGATCTGTACTGTTTATCTCTTACCAAAGGATCCCAGAGTGAAATCGTACCTTTGGTAGCCTATAGTAAGTTTATATAACTTAATACAACCACAAAAACTTTGATAATATTTCTATGCGATGTATTGATCTTTTTATGATAATAAAGTACCCCATTCAAAAGGGCACAGTTTGTCCTAACTTTCCATTTTGGCTGAGGGCAAGGAACGTTCATTCCCAGTGAACCCTCGTGACAGACGCCCTTGCTGAAATCAATCGTGCTATTGATTCGATTCGAGTTAAGTGCGACGTATAAAGCAATTGACGGATTTAAGTCGCACTTGAGTCGAATCAATTGTATAATAGATTCAAGTCGAGTGAAGTGCGACGTATAAATCAACGCTTAGCACAATTACATTGGATGTCAAGCTTTTCGATCCACTTATCAAATCTATTAGGAACCCTCCCAAGGGCTCCAATTACTATTGGCACTACTTCCACTTTTCGCATTCCCCACATTCTTCCGTTCTCTCATCTTAAATCTTGATATTTCTCTACTTTTTCTTGTTCTTCTTCTTCTACCCGTCTATCAGCAGGTAAAGTAATGTCCACAATGATGCAAACTCCCTCTTTCTTATCAATCACCACAATGTCATGCCTCCTTGCTTCCATCATATTGTCACAATGTATATTTATGTCCCAGAGATGTTTGGTTTTGTTATTTTCTGTGGCACTTTCCGGAATGTAGTCATACCATTTTTCATGGTGTTCAAGGTCATGTTTCTTAAAAAATCCCAATGAATCTTCTTAGCAACATTATCGTGTCTTCTCTTGTATTCTATCTGGGCAAATTTTTCACACTCACTAACTATAAGTTGCACACTTTCTCCACACTTTCCACATTCGGCACAGGGGGCTATCTATACTTTTGTCAATGTGATGCTTGATATAGTTCTCTAATTACCAATCCCTTGTCGACTCGCTTAAATCCAAATATACAGATGCTAAGTTTGTCATTCTTTCAATCAGTTCTCTTGGAATTTTTGGTCATTCTTGTTCTTCTTTTATCAAAATTTGTGATGCTCTAGCTCCTGATATGGGACGCCAACGCTACCTAATTTCAAAACTCTCTACTACCATCATTCGGGCGACTTATTACATCTTTGGCCAAAGAAACAAGCCGTGAAATAATTCAGAACTCCTTACCATCTACGATACCCTTGCACAATGCATAGTAGTTTTATAGCTATTGTTCTTGTTTTCACTCCAGTTATTGCTAGTCACTAACAACAACTAAATAAAACAAACGGCTTGCTTTACTATTACGAGGCTAGCCAATTGTAGCTACCTTGCTAAGTGAGGCTACTATCGTATGTAGCAGAATATAATATGAAAGTCTTCTCATTATTATTCCCTACACTGTAGTTTTTCCTATAGTGTCATTTTGTTTCTTTCCATACCAAGTCTGTCAAATGCAAGTTACCTAATTATAGTGAGATTTGTATTTGTTGTCTTAAATATTATATTACTATCAGGAGTTTCAAAAAACAATTATGTCATATCTCTGGCTGAGCTCAACTCTGCTATTCCAGCCATGATCAACGCTACCAACATTCTATTTACCTGAGATGGAACTCGTATTTTCGATTGAACCTTATTCCCAGTGTCTGCCTCTTCTTGTATTGAAATATCTTCCCAACACTAGAGGAATTCAGAATAATTTCATAAAGCTGACTGAAGTCAATGATGTACACTAGACATCAAGATCAAGATAGGAACACGAAGAGATTAAACAGGCGATAAAAATCCCACCCTTGGTTCCTTAACTTTTGACATGCATTGCCTGCAAACGAGCACCAGAGTAGGATAGCTGGAATGTTAGGTTTCCATAATCAATATTTGTTAAAGGTGCATGCAAAGCAAGGAATGAACACTGACTATGTTTATATGTCTGCCAAGTTGAACAGGTGAATTCATACATAAAACCAGAGAACACGTAACAGTAAACAATGCAGTAACGTTCTAGAGACAACAAATACCTACAGTTGTGCCATACACCAGCAGGTGGTCCGGTGATGATATTGCTTTCAATGTAGCCTCAAAACACTTTCTAACAAGCCACTCCCTCCATAGTCTGCAGAGAAATGTCATATTCAAAAAAATATTAATGTCTCTTCAAATTACTTGTAAAAAATGGCTTTTCAAATTAAGAAATGTTCACAAATATTTCATAAAAACTAGCTTCAATACACCGAAAAGGAAAGACAATACAAGGAAGATCTATTAGGAGCCGCGATGGCGTTGCCGCTGAAGCCCGAGCTGCGGTGGGACGCTAGTTGGGATGCTTGTTCATCAAATCACTAACAATATCCAAATAAAATGCAGATCTATTTGTCATCAGTCTTATAATATCCAATGTCTAAAGGTTCGAGGGGCTTTATAAAGTAAACTAGTGGTAATATTTCAAAGTTAATTTTAGTCCCTGACAACTCTCTACTCGCTTCGCTTGCAGGAAGCCTCGTTTTTCTCTGTTACCCCATGGCCCCTGAATTCTCTCGGCAGCTCTGTTTGTCATACAGAGAAATACGCAAAGAAGCAAGATACAAGCTCTGCAAAACCAACACAAAGCTTCTTTCTGTTATAATTCGTTTTTGCACACAAATCAGCCATTTTCATCCAGCCACAATGACAAATATGGTGAAAATATGTGCAGAAAATCAAAAAGTGAAAATTAATCTTTCCTTATACACCCTGGTAACAGGAATATTATCGAAATTCCGCAAGCATTTAAACTAAGAAAGAACTGCCCTTGCTATTTTCGATCACTTCAAGCTAAATTAGTAAATGAACAGCTTTCCTAGTACCTATCAGTAGGCTATAGTTCAGGGGTGGCTAACCAGTGAAAGGGTAAGAGCCGCATTTTCTACTGTGATAGTGCAAGGAGCCACATAAAGCTAATGGGGATACATGAGAACCACCCCCATACCTTCCTCTCACATGAATATATCTTATTGAACTCAAGGGAAGTAAACATATATAAGACACACACTCTTCAATAAGAGTGCAAGAGCCGCATGAAAAAAGGCAAAGAGCTGCATGCGGCTCGCGAGCCGCGGGTTGGTCACCCCTGCTATAGTCAGACTGCAATAACGAGCCTAGCAACTAGGTATTGCCCGATGTGAAAAACGTCTGCCTATACGATTTTCTGGACATTACTGAAATCCAAATAGCTCTCATATTCCAGAGGGAAGATATAGAGCTCTACTTTCTTGACAATTAAGTACAGGTCCAAATTATAAAAGTGAAGAAATACAATCGGTATTTGCATCACAAGCAACGATCAGAATTCTACTGAAAAGGAAAGTTAGGAAACAGGGCAACCTAAAAGCCATATTTTGTCTTCTTGCAAATGCTTCTGTGATTTTGTCGAAGCCTGTCGAAGTACCAGCCTGAAGAAGAAAAAAATTTTGTTTGTGTGATTACCACGAAATGTTAAATTGTCCCAGTAAAACAGCATAAATTATGTCTATATTTACGGTTTGAAAGTCTCAAATTGGCAGGTATCCCCCAAAATAAATTATGCTAGAGATAATTCTCTACAGGTCACTTTTCTAATGGGCATTCAAGCATATCGCCAATTCTACTAAGCACGAACAGTCTGCATTGAGCTCGAGTCAAGCATACAAAATAACATATTTGACATCGACAAACAATAAAGTACAACCTTCCAATAGTCTACTCTTAAGTGCCTAACTGCCGGGGGGTGGGTTGGAAACATCAGAAGGAGTAAATAAGCGGGGGGATCGGAATAAGCGGGTGGGGCGGTTGAAAAATTGCTTTTGAAATATAAGATGGCACTGCTATGAAGCAGTCTATGTTCATAAATTGGGCGTCTATGGTGGTGAGAACGTAAGCAGCACAAAAACATTGGTAACAGACAAGAAGATTTGCTCTGAACATCTATTTGGAACACGGTTTGAAAAGTTTTTGCGCAAAAACTAATAAGCGGGGAGGTCCTAATAACAGCGGGGAGGACGACAATCAGGCACTTACGAGTACTCAATAACAATGAGAATTTATTGCTATTTCGCTTTGTAAAACAAGACATGAAGTGTCCTTGCAAACGTAGCCATGAAATATTACTGAAGAGCATCTTAAAGCGCACCAAAAATAACAGGATAAATACAGTTAAAAAGTAAAAGATGGAATGTTGAATACAAAATGCACTCATTCTCACAGATGTAAAACTTCATTGCAACGTTTAAATGATGAAATCTCCTGGAATAGTCTACTTGTCGCTCAAACCATCGAAGAATTACAGCCCTTCCTAGGGAAATTTTGATAGAAGTCAAGCAGCAATTCTCAATATTATAGGCCCACACAGCTACACAAAGTGATAACTAACAAATCAGGAACAATACGTTTTTGAACCGTAGATAGCTCTCCAGAGCTTTGTAATGTGGATCAATGGTGCCATCCTTGAATTGTAACAAGGGGGGCTGTGATTAGGAAATACATGGGCCACGCCCTTGAATACACCCAGTCTTTGAATGCATGACAATGATTTACTTGTCGCTGCTGTGAATGTGAAAATTGAAAACGGAGAAAGCCAACGTATGATCTTAGTATTCATCTTCTATTCATAGGAGCGTATTTGTCCTCTCCTTCAGAAAATGCATAGTTAAGAGCTTATCCAGCCAAACATATGTTCGATAAAGGTTGGCTGAGCCCCCCCAAAAATGTTATAATGTTAGGAAGGGGGGCTGAGCCCCCTCCACGGCATGCCTGTTGTGGATGCGGTACTAATATACCGAAGTGTTAGATAGGAATCCGGAATACCTTGGTCTTGCCTTTCTTTTGATTAAATCTACTCCCTCTTTGAAACAAAATAGGTCTGGCCTCGTCTTGAGAAGGAGATGAAAGACGTTTAAGATTAGTACAGCACTGAGGAATGGTCATACAGAGTCGTCCCAGGAGCGTCATTCTGAAAGGCGAATCAAAACACAAAGTTGGATAAAAACTTACAAAAGTAGGCTAAATGCTGCCAAAAAGGGATAAACAAGGAATATCTTGTTGAATTTGGCAGATACTTTGCAGTAGTTAGAAATTGTAGCAATAGGTATAAAGCTGACAGTTCAAATCTGAGATGAAATGAATTACTGTTCAGCTGATGTGGAGTACCGAGAGCTTTTTGTTCAATCCAATTCAACTAACCCCTGCTTTGGACATGAACTCTAAAACTTTATGCAGCCTCGTTTTGTATGGTTGCTCACAATTGGATAATGTTACCAATAGGATGATTCTCGATGCCTCAATATCGAACATTAAGAAAGCTAAGCGTTTTCAATAAATGTTTAGCATAAGTTACAGCAGCCCCTCTTTTTGTTTTGTTCTCCAAAGCCATGGACGAACTGATCGAGCACTTTCGTTATAGTTTTCCGAACACTTTTTCCATCCCTTCTAGTGAAATTGCGAAATCGCTTGATGAAGGGTGGGATGCTTGTTTGGTTTAACCAAGGCTTTATTGAACTTTAATTTATGTAAAGGTATTTTCCTTGACAATGCTATATTACTTTAAGTGTCTCTCAAAGCAGGGACTCGATGACTGCGAGTCTTTTCCCGCTGGGAGAGGTACAGTTGAATGTATCTGTATGTTAGTTTAGATGCTAGTAGCGGTTTTCTTTTTAAAGTTATAAAAAGAACAAAAAAATTCAACTACTCAATTGCCAGAGTGTTACAAGCTTTTCTATTAAATACATGATAGACAAACTGGCCTAATGTTCCAGCGGAAGTGGGGAACTTACGCTCAAAGAAACGTGGCATGTAACTACAACCAGGAAACTAATCAGATATTGATTGTGCAAGAAATTCTTGAATTAAAAAAACGATTAAAATAAGAAAGGAAAACCTGTCTACGTAGAGAGACTGATAGTTTTCATCATTTTCATCCAACTTGTGCAACTGTGACTGAAGTTGGTCAAGAACGTCTTCAATATGAACGCAAAATCTAAGAAGCAAAATAAAAGCATGCAGTGAATTTTTCTGGCTTGAGCTGGTATTCGAAAACGAACTAATACCATCAATTTTGGTTCCAGTGCATTCCATACGATTAAGCTAAATTTGCAAAACTTGACATACTAGGCATTAAAATGATAACTTGCAAAATGGGACATAAACATTTATTAACATTCATCATGGGTGTCACTTATTGTCAATTATGCTAGTTACCAGTCTTGCTACACGGGCGGGGGGATGCACAGGCGCGCAACTAGGGATTTTCGAGGGCAGGAGTCCAATCCACAAAAAAGGGCACAGTAAAACTTTATAAAAGAAGATACGACCTGTTAGTATTGTTTTCAGATTCATAAGTGGAGATAATACTGTAGGAGGTTTACTGATATCGTTGCTCTGAAGACTAATGATTCTTATTTCTATTTCTTGTCAAGGCAGGGGAGGAAAAAGGGGGTCGGGGGCGAAGTCTTCGGAAAATTTACGGAATCATGTCATTTCCATCTTAGTGAAAGGTCACTTTTTGATATAGAGAGGGCACTACAAAAAAGAGCACTTTTGTTTCAAGGTATTATGCTTGAGGGGTGATATGATGCTTAATAACAAATTTAGTATAATATAGCATAATATAAAATAGCATAACATGTGAAATAAAGAATCAGGTCTCACGCCGTGGTGAGTGGATAAAATTTAAGAACTTTCTAAGGATGAGGAGTTTTTGAGGATGAGAAAATAATTTTTAAGTAGTATTTTTGTTCGTTTTCTTGATAAAAAGCAAATCATTTCAAAAAATCTGCCGCTAAAGATTCTTTCTCCTAAGAATTGATTAGAAATAAGGAGTTTTTAAGGAGTTTGCTCTAAAATACACGAATATAACAAGTTTTTAAGTGCCTTTTAAAACATACATTGAATCTAAGGAGCATTTAAGGAGTAACACGATCTCTGAGCATATACCTACATTTGATTTTATAATACCATGAAATAATTTAATGAAAAACATAAAATATTGAAATACAATGTATAATAATATACTAAAGCTAAAATGATATAAACCAACATAGCATAAATTATAATATAATATAATATAATATAATATAATATAATATAATATAATATAATATAATATAATAAAATATAATATAATATAACATAATATAATATAATACAATACAATATAATATAATATAAAGTAATATAATATAATATGATATAATGTAATATAATATAATATAATATAAAATAGTATAATATAATAAATAGCATATCAAATAAGCATACAATTTCTTAACACTATAGAATACACAATAATATAAAACAATAAACTTAATATAATATAACATAATATAATATAATATAATATAATATAATATAATATAATATAATATATTATAATATAATATAATATAATATAATATAATATAATATAATATAATATAAGATAGCATAATCAGACATCAAATAAAATGGACTGTAATGAAATAAAGTGACTGTGATGCCAATGAAATGGAATGCTACTCGTGCTGCCGGGCTGCACTATTATGTTGAGATATCCCTCTTTGCTTGCTGCTATCTAGGACATTGAAACACAAAGCGTGTACTATATGGAGTTGTGAAAGCACGAGAACTTCAAACAGTCAGTACCTGTCTATGAACTTTATGGTCGAATCGCGTATGTAATTTCGTTTCTCCTCGACACCAGCAAATTTCTCAAATGGCTCAATCCGCACATCATCTTCAAACGAAAATCTGTTAACCTGATACCAAAGAAAACCCGTTAGTATATAAGTAATTCTGATGCAAAAAGTTGATCAAGATATGCTGGAAAGGAAAGGAAGTTCCCGTCTTGTTAGTCAAGAAGGACTTGGACTTAAGGACAGAGGCTAATAGCTTGAAAATTTTGACCAAATTTAAGAGCAATTAAAGAAGAATATTGAATGACTGGATTCACCATAGATCCTAAAGCAAGTAGAAAAGTTTAACATCTTCCTCATGCTCACTAACTACTGAAAAACTATGAACTATGATACACAGATGTAACTCCACATGAGTTTATCAGCAGAGCAGCGTAGGTACAAAAATAGAAAATCTCACCTCAGGACTAGCAGTTCTAGCAGCGTCATTCGTCTCAACTTCTTCAAACAAATACTTTGAATCATCTACAACTTCTTTAAGCTTATCTTCGAGCACTTGGCATAAACTAGGAAAGAGAAATTAAGTGTATTTTATAATGAATGATCCTGTAAAATCAAACAAAAGAATTTGCCAAGTAATGAAAAGAGCTTCGGTATAGGAAATCTTAGTTTAGGTGACACCTATATTCTTTTTCAAAGGTAAGTTTCAGAATCGAACAATGTAAACATGTAGAGCCACATTCAATAGACATTAACACTTATAACTCTCAGAAAGAAAAATGATAGGATTCAACGAAAATTTCCCTAAAATTTGCATGAAACAGACTCAGAAAACACATGTGGGACCTGATACGATCAGGTCGAGATGATCAAGGGCATACAGGAAGAAGAGCCTAAGGGACGTGGTATAAAATCAGTTCAAAGCAAATTCTAAGATGGCTCTATATAGGTAACCAAACGTTTATCTATATAAAACACAAATAAAATAGATGTTTCTAAAAAATAAAATTACGAACAAAACCTTTTTAATGCTGGTGTGCAACCTTTTGCTTTTAACGTCAAGGAGCTCAATTCGCTCAGTTGGCCTTGAGTGGTTTCCATACACCAGCCGGAGGTAGGGAAATCTCCTGGCAATTCATTCCAAAGGTATGAGGTGACATTTCGATCCCAAATGTATTCCGAATCGGCAATGTCTATTGTATCTTGGAGTTTAGCTATAGTTTCATCAGTTGATTGAACCATACTGTGGTAAGCATCGTTAAACTTTGCATCAAGTATATCCTACAAAAAGATTGAACTTCCTACATGCGAAAGAGCTTCATTAGTTCTTGGCTCGCTATTTAGATAATGTCTATATCGTAATCATCATTTAATAAAAAAAGTTAAGGTAGTCCCGTATACTTTCGCACGCAGGGGAGTGCCTGTTAGAGAGGACACTTATCCCGAGCCATCGGCATGTGAGGTAGGGTGGTCAGTTCCTTTCCTCGCCGCCTTTATCCCCCCAGTGTTCCCACTGGGTACCCATTTCCTACTAGGTGAACAGTGAGCGAGCATTCAGTCAGGGCATCGAGTCGGGCTCGAACCGTAGACCTTCCGCATGGGAGGTATGCGCTCTAACATGCTACCTCGCTCCATCATTTAATGCTTTGTATTAAAAACTATTCCAACAATTTGCATTAATTTTGCAATGTAATCAGTGGCGTAGCGTTACCTCT
>WIPJ01001228.1:350475-361201 GCA_018155075.1 Cassiopea andromeda | reverse complement strand
TATATATATTACCAATTTATCTGTTGCTTGATCCAACAGCAAAAAATAATACATAAAAAATAGCAACCACTTTATATTGTGTACCGGTTTCATCCGATCAATACGGAATCTTCAGCGAACTATAAAATATTCAATGACGTCAAGGTCTTGATGTCGGCAAAATACTACTTCTATAAAAGCACTATTAAAAGTGATAATTTTTAACTAAATGCCACATTTTATTCTCCGATTTTCTAATGAGCTTTAAGCAACGCTTTACATACGATGCACCCGACAACGCAGAAGAATCTACAAAGCGTTTCGCATTTCTAAAGATCTATCAAACCTATACAGCGAACAATCAAACCTGAAAACCTTGAATGTTTAATGTCAGAAGAAAGAGCTTTCGTAGAATGATTAAGTCAGTACGTGTACGCTGTAATCAGGTCACAACACGTTGGAAATAATGCATTATAATATTTTACTTCTGTGACCCACAGCAGATGAAAATCAACTTTGTAAGAACAAAGACAGGAAATCGGAAAGGCACAAAGAAGACAATCTATATATTTTTAAGTTAACAGTTTTAACACCACCTTAAGAGAAATAATTTGGCGGGAACTAATTTTGGCGGATCTAGCAATCCACCAAATCGATCGCTACTTAGTGTAATTAGTTTTGGCGGATGAGGAAAAAAATCAAATTTGGCGGGAACTTCTTTTGGCGGATTCTTAGTCAAAAGCACTTCTAGTGGAATTTATTTAAGCGGATAGCCAAACGCAATAGTTTGAAAGAAAACACTGTAAGGAACGCCGTTCTCAAAATTTTCTAAAATAATACTCTTCATACTTCAAACATGACGAGGGAAAACAGTAATAGTACGTAAAGTGTCTACATCACTCTAGTTTAGCGTTAACTATTACGCCGAAAGGATTCCTCTCAAAATCTTCAAAACTATCCTCCCATTCAGAATCTATATCGCTACTTTCGTCGTCTTCATATAAGAATAAAATTAATTTGGCGGGAATTAATTTTGGCGGTTCCAAAATAACATCAAATATGGCGCGAAATAATTTTTGCGGTTCACAAAAGAAGCTATTTTTGGCGGGAACTAATTTTAATAAATTTGGCGGATTTGTTACAAATCCGACAAAATTAGTTCGCACCAAAATTAGTTCGCTTAACGTATCTCAGGTGCATGTATACGTTTTTAGCACAACTTTGTAACAAAAACTATCAAACATTTGGAGAAAAATCATATAAACTAGAAACAAGCATTTATACAGCGACAGAAGGTTCATGTCTATAATAGTAATTTAGAGCTGAAATCATGAAAAAATTACTAAATTTGTACTTCATATTGCATTCTACTTAGAGATACAATGACATTCGCATCTCATTTTTATAGCAAAGGATTGTAAAGTAACGCAAGTGTGGAAATAAATCCAACATTTCTGAAATCAGACAGGGATAATTTGAAGAGATAGGAAATTCTTGTAATTTCTTCTGCATTTCGAAGATTCCATTATAACTAATTACATGCTGGTGACAAGAAGAAAGCTTCCGATAATTTAATATTAAATCTAAAAAGTGCATGAAATCTGAAATGAAACGTTCTGTCATCAAGATGCACTTAATCAAACTTGCATTGATTGTTTCTTGTTACTGGCCCTTCATTTCTTAATAACGTTGCGATTCCGTACAAATGAGACACCGAACATGCTCAAACAGTTGTCCTGTGCGTGAGCTGCTCAACAGTCTTGTGTTAGCCAACTGGTGGCAGAGTAAGATTAACTGAGGGTTGCTCTTTCCGAAAGAAGCCCCAGTAATATAGAATAAAGAGTTAATTCAATGAAAAGGAAAAGGCTATTTTGGAAGATACATAGAGTCCAAGTCGTTGATCTGCTAGTGCAAAGAATGGAATTATTATGGGGTTCATTTAAATAGCAACTTACGCAAGAAGTCGAGGGGGTTGGAAAAAGGTATGTAACGGTATACAAAGATGGCATCAACGCACGTATGCTTACGCAAAAGAGATGGGAGAGTCAAGATTTTCCAAAATTAATGTGCAAGTACTATGTGAATGAGCCCACGGCCCAAAAACAAACAAAATCAGGCTCCAGAAGGAAACATTTTCACTTGTGCTAAGCAGACATATGGCTATATCTTAATAGTAGCTCAAATGAAAAATTTGCCAAGAAATCAGCTTGTGCTTCAATCTGTTACAGTTAAAAGCACCTTGTAGCAATCAGCATCTCAATTTATAACGATTGCAAATGCATAATCACCTGCATAAGATGGGATCAAAGACTTTTGGTACTTAACTACATTCACCAATTTTACAATTCATGATTCTACTATCAATTAAAATTGTATTCTGGAAGTTTGCTTGGTTGATAGCACCTGTTTGAGCGTTGAAACAACGTTTCAAAATAAGACGAATGAGGAAAAGAGTCTTTGTTTCTACTGTTCGTGTCGATAATGCAAGATAAGACTGGGAGAAAAAATCTCTAAAAAACAGCAATTTAAGTCAATCATTTTGATCACTGTTTGAGATACAACTGATATGCAAATTCAGAGCACAAATCTGCATCTCAATAAATTAGGAGAGCCTTTTCCCTAATTCGCTTCAAAAAACACGCTGGGCATCACAATAGACGAAGGTCCGATCAGAGCTCATTAATCTGCGCGAGCGGTGAGCGCCGTTCGCAGGCACAAAATGCCACACTTCAAATTTTTGCAGACACTGTACCTGAAAAATCTGCTTATGACTATCTATTACAATCTATTTTTCTGCAGGCACATTTTTCTCAGATCTGTGCTCTTAGGCAAAAATAATTTTAATGAGGTCTGGGCCCGATGGCAAAAGCTCCTTCACATGGGTAATCCATGAACAGTTAAAATTGAGACAACTCGAGGCAATAATTATGAAAAAGAGGTATCTGGTCATGAAATGGTGACTTCCTAAACAGCTTGCAAACAAGGACACAAACACAAGAAGCGGCCATGTAAAGGCCTAGCATTAATGCATATGAAAACTTCTTTTAACCATCCAGCGTCTTCTTTTAAAGTATATAAATAATTCCATGCTATTCTAAGCATAAAAAGAGTGCTGAATTTACATGAGCTTCATCCAGTGGTTAAATAGTCTGTTGGTACTACAGAACTTTACCACAGCACGGTCACACTTGGGGCCAATTAGACGCATCCTAGCACATGTAACCGCATCTGGATATATATTTCGGTAAAACTTTAGGTCACTATCCGACGTTTTCATACTCTGACAAGTGTCGGACGAAAAAAGCTTTTAGAATGTGAAAATAATGTTGCCGCTGTTTCGTACTGTGGTAAAATCCAGTGCTTCTTAACCCAGGTATGGTGAGTCAGTTTCAGGGCTTCGGCAGTTAGGTTCACCCCACTCGTGTGATTCGTGACGTCATGCTCTGCTTGACCAGTTTCAAAAACAACCATCTATTTTTCCAACTACAAAGGGTTTGATGAATGCATGTAGTGAACTTGTGGGGTTCAGTGCCTCCAACAACGTTAAGAACCACTTGTTTAAATAGTGTATGAACAGTGAGAGCTTTGATTGCTAAATGGAACAGCCTATACTTACCCACTAATCCATTCTTTTGCACCATTTCGGATGGTCTGCAGTGGAACTACATTTATAATGTTTGGCACTTTTGGGCGAAAATCTAGTGAAATAGATAGAAGAAAATAATATGAAAATAATTTATTAATCATACACTACCATCTTGCCGTAGCTGTTAACGTTAATTAATGTAAATAATATGAAGCTTATTAATCACATACTACTATCTTGTTCTAGCTATTAATCAGGTACACCAGAGCATATTTTTGAGTGAGGGGGCTGGAAACAAGTAACAAGCTGCTATTGGGGATGGTGGTGGGGGTAAGGAGTGGAGCCCCTGAAAATTTTCACAAGTACGCCTTTAGATTGCAAGAAAACCCCTCTTTTGAGTATCAAAGGTCATCTCATCTCAGATAGGATAGGCTAGCTATTGTATGGCATCATACATTAGCAAAAAGTGGCTGTGGTGTGCCTAATAGGTGAAGTGATTTTAATAATGAGCATAAGATTACATCTTTATACACAAAATGGCTTCATACAAATGCCATTAAAGAACCTCTAGTATAGATTGTTGCAAATATCATTAAAGGAGCTCCAGTTTAGGCCAACTTAGATAAAGTGATCTAAATTGATTCAACCAAAACCAAGTGAATGTAAAATACAAAATGTATACAATTTCTGCAATTTCTAATTCTTATGTATAACTTACTGCTCTGCAGTTGCAGTAACAAAAAATTTGAGCATCATCCAGAAAGACTAATCATACCTGAAACAGCTGGTGGCAGATGACGAGCAACAGTCAAAACATCAAATTCATCTCCAAAAAGCCATCTCAGTGCTAAGAGAAAAAATATAGCATAAATAGATGTCACAGACATACTACTTACCTCATGCATAACATAGGTAGCAGTATTACTAATTAAAAGTCACACTCACACCCCAAATTTGCAAGAATGAGGACTTACAAATAAATTATGAACAGCAAAATATCAGCAAACATAATCCAAGTTCTTAAAAACTGGAGAGCTCAAACAGGTGCTTGGAAACAACACACATTTCTTGCAGCAGTTGAAAAATTTAATATGAAAAATTAGACTGGTTTGGACACATGTTAATGTGTTAAAGCAAATCCAGGCAAAACTTGCTTTCTGAAAAACAACCATGGGAGATCAAAAGGAAAGCAAACTAGCCACTTTAACAACAACAACAATAATCAAAAACTGAGCACCAACACATTGCAACAGCCGACAAACATCAGGAGGGGAAAATGGAAAGCAGTTGTTATTCTTACACATAATGGGAATAGCCCAAAAGATAAAGACAATACTCAGTTAACTGCTATAAAAGGATCCTTATTCCATACTGAAGCTCAGGCTTTCAATACCTAAAATAGTTGATGTAACCGATAGTAAATGAGGGTTTGTGCCATTTATATTCCAAAAGGCAAAATCCTAACCATGCCAATGGCACAAATGGTGATGCCTACCTGTTCTTCATCTAACCCAAGGCTACATGTCTGCTGATCCAGTGAAAACAATAGAACTGGGCCTAAAGGGTTCATACAAGATTCACCAGATTAACAATGGATGACTTTCTCTTATCATTTATGGCCCAAATCCCTAATGAACTGATAAAGAATGGAAGTGATAACCTTCAAGAAAAAGTAATTGGAATTGTCACAAAAATGTTTGAAACTGGGAGATTAAATCAAGATTTTGTTAACAGTGAAATAATAACCATACCGAAGAAGGACAACACAATGAAATGTGAGGAACATCGAACCATTGCACTAACATCACACGTTATGAAGATTGTTCTGAAGGTAATATCCAGCAGAATAAAGCCGGTCCTAAACAGGAAGATTAGTCCCTTCCAGTATGGTTTTATACCAAATAGGGGCACTCATGACACTATCACAGCTTTGAAAACAATTGCTTCTATCAAAATAGAGCAAGGGAAGGCGCTTTTTGTAGCGTTTGTGGGCTTCGAAAAAGCCTTCGTTCGAGTATACCACCAAAAGCTAATGGAGGTTTTAGAAAGAGAGAAAACCAGAGATAAAAGCTTAAGGATCATTAAAAATCTTTATGCTACGCAAACAGCACAAATGAGGATGTAGCCAACAACAAAGATTTCAATAACTAGAGGAGTGAGATAAGGCTGTATTCTATCTCCAACACTGTACAACATTTATGCAGAGGAAGCATTGAAGGAATTCGGAAGAAGCAAAGGAACAACAATTGGAAGCACAAGAATCAATCGTCTTATGTATGCAGACGATACAGCGATTTTGAGCGACACAAAAGAAGAACTAAAAGAGCTGATAGAAGAACTTATGGAAGAAGGAAAAACTTCGGACTCACGATTAACTTTAAGAAGACAAAGATAAGGAAAATATCTAGAACGGGTGAAGAAGAAACTCCAATGAATATCGGAGGGAGGGAAATAGAGGCTCTGACAACTTTCAACTATCTGGAAGTAATGTTTCAAAATAACAATAAGGAAGACACAGAGGTGAGAAGAAGAATAGAAATGGCAAAACAGGCATTCTGACAAAACAAGATACTGCTAAGAGGTGACCTTAGTCAAAAGATAAAGAAGAAGATACTAGGGACAATGATGTTTCCCATAGTTTGCTATGGATCTGAACTTTGGCCAGAAACAGTAAAGATTAGGAAAATGATTGATACTTTCGAGCACTGGACTATCGGAAAAATTCTTAAAATTAGCCGGATCGAAAGGATTACAAATGAATAGGTAAGAAGGAAAGTGAATATGGAGAACATGATATTAGGACCCAAGTTAAAGGAAAGAAGGTTTAGGTACCTTGGAAATGTCCTGAGAGAGTCATCTGGATAGGAACTAGAAGAGCTTGTAACCAAAGAAATTACACAGAAGACCAGTATAAGAGGGAGAAAAAGAAAGAAGTGGCACAAAATTGGAAAAATGTTAACAGGAATCACAAGCCTACAAACTTTATCAGAGGAAGTGCAGGACAGGAAAAAATGGAGAGGATATTTGAAAGATGCCAACCTTTATTTATGAAGATGACAACCTTTATTTATGAAGAGGTGTAAAGAAGAAGAGAATAATTTTATAGAAACTATCCTCAAAGATAAGTGCTAAAAGCTTGATGAATAAAATTTTTTTGAACTTCAGTTATTTGTAATACAATAAATCAGCGAATTTCTCTACTTTTCCTGGAAATTCCAGCAAATAAAAACAGTTTCTCACTCTCACAGGTTTTCTTTGACTTTTAAAACTATTTTCCAATTCTCCAGATTTCACACCTCTTGTTAAACCTTGGCTCAATCCACTGGAAGCTATTCATGCAAAACTGACAAAAATGCAGCGGACCAGAAAAATACATGGGGGATGCAAGATGTGAAAGAACTATGAGTCAACTTACCATCTCCTTGGTCAGATTGCCCCTTCATTGTAGTCTTGTGAATTGTCTCATACAGAAGACCTTTTGCAACTGAGAATTTTAAGAAAAACGGAGAATTTCAAATAATCACAAAGCATAATAATCATAATAATCTTGTAATCATAGTAAGACTTATTGATATTTAACATGAAATACAAAATCAAATTTTTCCTGTCAGATTATTTCTATCATCCTAATAGGCTCAGGAAATTCATTCTGATTTCTAAATGTAATTCTGATTATACTAACTCCAATGAAATTATGATTATGAAGTACTACTACTATATTGATAATTTTCAAAAAAACTCTATTTAATCAAAATTTCACTCATACAATGGTAAGGTGTGCCTGATGAAATCAAAAGGCTGTAAAGGCTTAACAGTTTTAGATTTTTCATTTTTTTTATTTATACAGCAAAAGATACAAAATGTTATGTTCATTGACGATCAACTTGCTTGCTGATAATACTAGTGATTAATTAAAGTGCTACCAGTGGTGGCTGGGGCAGGTATTAGAGGTATTAGTTGTCTAATACCTTGTTTTCCTACTGGAACTCTTTTTTGAATTGAAGGAAAACTCTCTTGCTCTATCATGGTTATTATGTGAGTGCTCAATATGAAACAACCACGTACTGGAGTAATTTGATGAATCATGCTTTCTTTTGTTTGGTTTCAATAGTGTTAATCCGCACTGATAATACAGCTTGTTTAGTTAGAGAAGGCCACAGCCCATCATGCACAAGGTTTTAGCCTCCAGATTCTACTACCTTATGGCAAAATTTTTTTGCATTCACACACCTCTGTGACATAGAAACCTTTTGTTCTCCATCGCTATAACAATCATGAGTCAAGGCCAAGGTATTAGTTTTTCATTTCAAATACATTGGTGGCTGTTTCTGTTCTAAGATCATTAACCTCTACACAATATGGATTGCATACTAAGCACAGGTTAACATTGTGATGTTTCCCATGTTTTCTCAATCTTATCCACTCAATGTGGCTTAACATATGAACAGAGGCTATGTTTTAAGAAAGAAGGAAGACCTTGCCCAAAAGTCACATTGAAGAACAAATCATCAGATTCAGTTTATAGAACTTTTCACTGGGTAAGGGGTGATGCAAATAAAAGCATGTATTTCTGCTGGCCTTGTCTTATCAAGGATGTCTTTTTTCTATCTAAACTGTAAAACATTAAAAATTGTAGTATTTCTTTCTTTGTACAGATTTCTTCTATCTTTCTTTTTCATTGAGTGTAGAATATAAAATTACCTTGAAGAAAAATATTTTTAACTGATGCTCAGTATACTAGCCTGCAGCCACAGCTTCACAAGGTATTAGAATCATGAAGCTAATACATTATGGTTGGCATTTTGAGGCTAATAGCCCCAAGAAGGAAGCCACATGATAGCCATAGCTCTTCACTCCTTAACAACATTGCTATTGAAAAAAGATAACTTCAAAAAAAGGATTGCAAATAGGTTTAACGGCTTCAATCGGCAAAGATTTGTATGATTTTCTAGGAATTCTAGGAAATGATGATTTTAGAATAAATGTTTGATCTATCTTGTTTTTAAGGGTTCCTGTGGGCATCAAAGTAATTTTTGTTAAAGAGATATCAAAAATTTGAAGTTGTATTAGTTAAATACAATTTAAGCAACTTTGAAGGAAGGACATGGTCAAAAATCTTTTCCCTGGGGAGCACTCCAAACCTCTCCTTAGCACTAATACCATAAAAATTTACCTGCCAGATGCCACTGAGTGCTACTTAATCCTGTTTTCAATAAGCAAGTGGAAACTTTACATACCTGAAGATTGAACATTTGTTTGTGATTCTGGCTGGTAAAACAAACTGAAGATCTGTTGCAGAGTCAAAATGACTAAAGAGGTGATGTCACAAATTTGTCTCTTTATACTCGATTCTAAACAAAAACAATTGGCTAATATCAACTGTAAATCTTGACAGTGCAAAAAAATTATTTGCACTTCTTACTAAGATGTTATAGATCAGGGGTGGTCAACCAGTGAGAAGCTAAAAGCAGCATTCTTTACTGTGATGCAGCAAAGAGCCACATCAACCTCGTGGGGACACATGAGTATTACCCCCATCCTTTTCTCTTATATGGTAATACTTATTAAACTCAAAAGAAGTAGACATGTATAAGAAACAAACAATTTAATATGAATAAAAGAGCTGCATGAAAGCAGGCAAAGAGCAGCAGGCTGACCACCCCTGCTATAGACTTTTTGTACAAGAAGTGGGTAATAAATCTCAAGGTTTTAAGAGAAAGGCATAGATAGAATAATGAGCCAAAATAATCAGCAATTAAATCTACACTGAGTTTGGGTGTCTTGTTCATGAGGCATCCAAAGAAAAATAATTGAGCAGCAAAACTCATTCATGGGTATGTTCTTAACATTCTAATGTTTATGGTTCCCTTATTCTCATAAGACATGATATATCAGTGATGCTGTCTCATTGGTGACATATATATTAATATTTTAACCCTAATACAGCTGGAAATACAGTTACAAAAATTTAACAGTCCTACAGGAGGCTAAACAGATCATTCTGATACAAATCTTTAAATCAAATTGAAAGTGTTTTTGCATTCATGAAATCTTAGAAGGAATCCATTATCAGCAAAAGAATTATTCCATTAACCAGCAAGTCATTGCACTGCATCAAATTAATAGCATTTAACATATTGGAAGAATTTACTTGATTTAATCTGAAACTTACTGTGCTGGTTCAAATGAAACACATCTTGGATAGCAGACTGCAAAATCAATAAATAAATATGCCATTCTAGAGAAGACAGATTTTGATAGACAAGAAATTCTGTCTCTAGCAATTGACCCATTTGCATTTATGTCTAAAATATGTCTAAAGAATAACAAATGAATAAAGGAATGAAGTAGGAACAAAACTGATAAAAGAATGAAGCAAAAAGGGCTTTGATAAGGACAAACGGAAAATGGCAAAATCACAGTTAATATGACACATTCTGCCTGTAATCAGCTATCTATTGTATCTATTCTAAGTACTATTCACCTAAGTGTTAATAAGAAGGATGATGAAAATACCTTGCGAGCCAGAAGAAACTCCATATACACCTGTCTTGGTGATAAATCATTGAGCAAGATCATGCTGCAAAGGCTTTCTGCTAAAGCCTATAAGAAATAAAGTTATGTTTATGTACCTGTCCTACGGAATGGTATAGCTTTGCTCCTGAGCAAAGCTATACCATTATGTAGGAAAGGTATTAGCATCAGAAGAAACTAGGGCAATGTATAAAATACAGCAAGCCTACCTTGTCTGGTAATGTCAGATCTTTCAAAGATGTTGCACTTCCCTTAAAAGGAGAAATACTACTTAAAACTTTTTGTAAATTTAGATAATGATGTGTCAATTTAAAATTATATCATATGGTACAAATATTCAACAAATAAAATTCTTCTGTCTACTTCATAGAGAGAAGAAATTTATTCATATGTCACTTCACATTCAAATTCATGCTGTTAAGTGACATATACTCAACATATACCATAATCAGTGATCAATTTATGCTTGAGCGACATATACTAGATTTTAACCAACATATATGTTTTGGCTCGTTACTAGAGTCATCATCAGTATGACTAGGGAAATAGGCAGAAAACCACAAATATACATACATACATACATACATACATATAAATATATATATATATATATATATATATATATAT
>WIPJ01001228.1:311287-339218 GCA_018155075.1 Cassiopea andromeda | reverse complement strand
TATATATGTATATGTAATAGTATGCATGTACAAAGATTTATATACAACAGTTACAAACAGTTGACACAATGCTTCTTAGTATACACAAATTCCAAATTAGAACTAGCAATATGGCTCCATTTAAATCATGCAAAATCAAGTATTTAGTGAGAGTGTAAGGAGTTAAGAATGCTTGATTGCTCATAAGAATCCTTGCCACAAAACTGAGAACATCAAAACTACTACAACTATCAGAACTGAGGAACCAGCCATTCGTGGTGTCTTTCCTAGCTGTGCTTAAGTTACATAGGAAAATCTTGAGCATGCTGTTTGTTATCAACAGACTGCTACTACACTGTACTACAGAACTTTACTACAGCATGAAAAAGTGGCAAAATTCTTTTGACATAACCTACACAACTTTTTTGAGTGGTAGGAACACTATCTTTTTTAGCAGATGGTAGCATAACACTAGTGTTGTAAACCACACGGGGCTTCACAGCATGGAAACAAGATTTAATGGCTTTATTCATTTGATTTTCAAACTTTGATGAAACATTACCCATCCATGGTATACCTAACATTACTTTAGGGCATTATTCCTACCACTCAAAAAAGTTGTGAAGTTTATGAATTTCTGTGCCAATGTGAAGCTTGGTACGTAGGATACTATGTAGAGACTAGCAGACAATAAAACAACATGTCCCCAAGAGCATCAGGAAGAAAAGTAATACCATAAGAGGACAACCACCTCATATATATGAAAACAACAATTCTAAAATTAATTGTGAGTCGGCCACAGGACAACATCTCATGAATTTGCCAAAACATACAGACAATAATTTTCGGATCATTGGGCTGTCTTTTCATTTCAGTGTTGGAATCTGTTTACAGAAAGACTCATAACCCAGTCCTGCGTAGACAAAAAGAGTTCGTTTTCTCATTAGGACTCTTCAAGTAAGCAATGGTTAGTAGGTCCTAAACTTGGGGCCAATTAGACGCATCCTATCACATGTAACCGCATCTGGCTGTATATTTCGGATAACCTTTCAGTCACTATCCAACATTTCATACTGATAAGTGCCGGATGAAAACAGCTTTCAGTATTTCAAAAGAATTTTGCCGCTTTTTCGTGCTGTAATAAAGTTCTGTAGTACCAACAGACAATTCAGACTGCTATTAATGCAGCTCTATGTATGATATTCAGACTATGATAGTACTCTGTATGGTATTCACATAGAGTTTATTGACTTCAAGATTCAGATTATCTCAGAATATCCCTAAACAATAGTGTCTAAATGGCTTGAAAACTGTAAATCCTTGAACTTGTTATTTGCAAGTTGTTTGCTAATTAATGCTTGGATAGGGGGCTATTCAAAGGAGGCTGATTAACAATATGTAGTTCAAGGGTGGGGCTTACTCAAGGGGGGCTCTTCTGAAAGTGGGCAATTTGAGGACATATGGTAGATCTAATACCAAATTCATATTTCTTTGTAGCCTTATTTGCTAGCCTTAGTCCCACAATAAAAAATCATGAATAAAGACTACAACTACTATCTCTACTTACAACTAGAAAATAGCCCACAATCCATTTAATGTAGAACAATTTTGCCCAAAGAGTGTATTCCCATTTCACATCTATCCAAAATGTTAATAACAAAATATATATATATATCTGGTATCTACAACAATAAATTCAACAATGCCACTTAATCAATCCAATCTCTTAAAATATATTATATCACTGAGTGTTACATTATACACAAGGCTTCTTCCTGCTTGGCCAACATTGTACACTTTCATGGATCCAAACATTTCTTGCCATTTTCCACTGACCAAATAAACTTTAAGTATTTTAGCTCCTTTTTCTAGAATTGGAGCTATCAGATATTTGTCTCCCAGTAAAAATTCAGAGTCATTTATCAGTGCATTTTCGTCTCCTGGGGCTAACCACCACAATGGTCTTATGATTGGATAGCTACTATTTGCAGCAATTCTGGCAAAAGTCAACAAATCTGCAGAAATATTATGTCTAACATCCAGTGCCATCTTCACATGGTAAACTGTCTCGTTGTCATAATCCCATGGGGCAAGTGAAAACTGAATTGATGGTAAAAATGCATTAAGCTGAGTCCACCGAATGTATAATTCCTTGTCTGGGATACCTTTGTAAGCATTTCCACCAACCATGTCTGGGAGGATGAATGGGTAACCCAGAATTCCAAAAGTCAAAGAAGCTGTTAAAACAGATTTCAATCCATTGTCAATGTCCCATTTAGATGAACGATCCAAGAGCCTCGTAAATACTGTGCAATTTTGATTTCCATATCCCACTCGAACCTCACCCAAACCCCCAAAACTTGAAGCTAGTTCAACATATTTTGATGAGTAGAAATTTATATTCTGCAGAGTGGTATTTAAGGTGAAAAACTTAGGCAGGTACTTCACCTCACCAGCATCAAATTTAAACCCATCAAATCCATATTTATCTTTGAAGCCTTGCAATCTTTTCCTAAACCATTCAACACCTTCTACATTTGTTACATCAAGAATTGCACCCAACCCATTCCACCATATCACAATTCCAGGTACATGATCCACTTGAACCCAATAATGCAAGCCTTCTTTAATAGCCTTTGAATCCAAATTTGCAAATGGATAAACCCAGATGGTAACCCTCATATCCTTTGAATGCAGTTGTTCTATCATTTGCTTTGGACTTTTAAATTTTGCAGGGTCAAAATCAAAATCACCATAATAACTAGAATATTTATCATCAATTTCAAGTTGACTGATGGGCATACTATAGTTTGCTATTTGATATGCAAATTCTAGAACCTTCTCTTGAGTTATTTCCTTTTTGTACTTGGCCCACGTTGACCATATAGGAGAAATGAGCATTCTTTCATCTGGAACTTGCCTTGTCCTTCCAAGAAATTTTCCAATCATATATTTGTGAACTTCAAGAACATTTTTGGCCATACAAGTTGTGAAGTGTAGACGATCTTCTTTGGATTTTCTGTATGAAGGCGTGAGCTTAAAGCAAAGCGTCCCTTCAGTAGGATTATTTATACTCATAGAAATGGGATTTTTTCTATCAACAAAAATGCCAAACCCACTAGAACCAACAAGATATGGCTCGATCACTCCACCGTAGCTTTTGTTTTCCTTTCCCTGTACGATATCATAAGTCGTGAAGGGAGACATCGTCACATTAGCTTCATTTAGTAGCCATGTTTGGTAAATTCTTTCCCCAATTCCATACCATTTGGCATCTTTGAAGAGCACACAGTGCTCTATCTGGTCTCTATTCGTGCTCGAATAGGAAAAATCCCAGCATTTTACGTTATTCTTACTAAGTAGCAGTGAAAGGTTAAAAAATGCACTCCCATATTTCCCAAAAATGCTAACTCCGGTTTGTTTGATGATCAGCAATTCGTTGCCTTTTCCCTTGGACACATTTGTTAGCATTTGCAGGCTTGTATTTGCTAGAGAGTTGTTCACAATAATTTTGAATAGATGTAAATCAACTTGTAAAGAGTCAATAGTTACTTTGCCGTCTTTGTAATAAGTTTCTGGAAGCTTCTGTGGTTTTGGAAGATAAAAACTCAGCACAAATATCACCGTAACTATCAAAAGTATCCCAGCGAAGGCGAGACCGATTCGAACACGTTTCATAAGTTGTGTCTGCACAGTACTTTTCCTTCGCACATATGGGCTGTCTATGGAAGTGTTAGTTGTCACATCTTTCGTCTCAGAGATTGTAGATGTTTGAAACTGAAATAATATGGGATAGCCAGAATCACTGGTATTGGTTGACTGAGTTGTTTGGGCCGATGCAACTGAGTACGAATCCATGTTTCAAGTTCGGAAATTTTAGGCCATCAGTAAAACGCAGTAATTCTAATCAATTAACTACAGTATGCCGGAAAGTTTACTCACCTACTTCTCGACTTGTCACTGCTTTCACATTCTCGGCAAACAGCCGTTTGCTTCATGTGCACGGGTACATAACTAATACGTGACTTGCTCGAGCACTCATCAAAACTTCACATGCTCATCAGCTAGCAGCGGGCGGATGACACACAACGGGTGGTTAACAATTGCCAATCAATTAGCCAATGGTACCATACTGTAAGCTTCTTGGTAACGATATTATGACTGTGTAAACAATAATATTTATTTTGACTAAAGAAATACCAGATAACCCTTACATAACCGATTGCAAAGGCATCTGCATGGATTTAGCAAAGTAACTGCATACTAAGATAAACAAGTGTGTATGAAACGAAAGCTCGAACCGTTACTAACTTGTTTGCACGAAGCACAAATATCACCTCCTTGTAGAACAGCACCGCTTTCACATTATTTAAGATTTAATGTGGTTTTCGTATATTACGTACGTAAGTACTACACTTCAAGGTACTGAAGTGGTACAAGATGATAAAGTGAAAACATGAAATGCATACAGTTAAAGCTGTACCAGTGATCTAACTTTTCTTCATGTAAAAGTCCTTGGACTTTAGATCTCCAAAACCTCAAATTTGGTCAGCAGTGAAATCAGAACCATTCAAAAAGTGGGGGGCACACATCTTCGAAGAGCACCCTCGAAACCACAAATGGGAGTTTTGCAAGCTAAAATGGGGTACATTACATACAAACTTGTGAAGTTTGGCAAGTGGCCCCCTCTACAAACATTGACAAGTAAACTACACGTTTTTTTATAAGAAAAAAGTTTATAAGAAAATGAGGCTCAAATCGTCAAAATCTTAAGACAATCGTAAGAAAATCACGAGGCTCAATTTCCAAAATTGAGTGTTATTATAGACAAAAAATTGGTATTTCGTCGTTATTGTATTCAAAATGTTAAAGGTAGAATTCAAATTCATATATACAATATTATTAACGATAGTGTACGCCACTCCAGCCAGTTTATTTCAGTAAAAGTTAAGAAAAATTTAAGAAAATCTCAGGCTCAATTTCGGGAAAAGTTAAGAAAATTGAGGCTCAGGCAAAATGATGATTTTCTTATAAAAAAAAAACGTGTATATTGTCCTAGTGTGCTTCTGGAGCTCAAAGAAACAGTAGATCGTGTAGCTCAGCATCCTCATTTTATAGGAAAGTTTCCTTAAACTAAGGAATGTTTTAGTCTATCGAAACTTTAAGGAATTTTGTAGAATTGTCAGAAAGTGTTATTCGTAAATCAGTGTGGACTTTATGGCCCTAAATCTTCTTTTTGGGTGAAGAAGACAATGAAGTATCTGCCATTATCAGATTCGTGGGCGTACAGTTACAACTTTAATAGAGCTTGGAATATTTCGGGTCAGTTTCATAAAGGAAGAAATCATTGTTGATAGCAACTGTAGCTCAACTACAGAATTCGAAAACAACGGGCACTATTAAATGGGTCAAGTAGTTGATTTGTGTTGTATTAAATCAGACGAAGACCAACAAAAAAATTGAGATTAAACTATTTCGGCATATCTGATAAAACAACTAAATTACATCTATTATACAACTCACTAAACATTGCATCAACTAACAGAATATAGTTTCACATGTCGCAACAATGATTGCTATCAATGGCAAGCTCTTCTCACGACTAAGGTGTGCAACGAACTGTTCAGCACTGAAAATCCACCCTAGCAACAGTCAGTACGACAATATTTTGTCCAATGATGGAAAAAATTCAAAACATTGACATTGGCTAAAGAGTGCAAGCTACTGTTTTCAGGTAATCAACACAAACTGCATCTGCAAAAACAACTGGCAGAGAAGCGATATTCTGCTAGCATTTGCATCGCTTTGCATAACAAGGATCATAAAATCACTTGGCATTAACTGATGCAAACAAAAACTGAGAAACCTATTTCCAATTTCGTCTCATTAAAGTTACATAGTTTCCAGATTTAACGAGTGACACCTCTAATAGCATCTCCAGAAGCTTCCTTCTGTTGCATTAAATAAGAACTTAATGGCTACCAAAAAATAAGAACACGAGTTCTGACGTAGCTATTTAGTGAAATCAACAAAACCATACAGTTAAAAAGAGAAGATCTACCTGTTCTGTCTCCTCTTACAACCTGGATATGGCCGGTTTCAACTGCAACAAAGTACTCAACCCAAGATATTTTTCTATTGTCATTTAGTTCATAAGCTACTTAGATGTCTACATTACTCTTGCATTGCTACAGGTTCAGCCTTTTCATCTTCTTTCTTCTGGACTTTTGCGTTGGAGCTCTTGTCACGACTGTCGTCGCGTCTTCTTTTTGAGCGCGAATTCCCACGACCTCGCTGAGGTATCTTTAATGGGTCTATGTCGAGAACGGTGTGTAGTTGCTTGAATGCATGAAGCCTCAGGGCATGCTGAAATAAACAAAAGACATCATTTGCACAACAAAAAACATGAAATTGCATAAAAATTCATTCTATAATAAAAAATTCATAACAAAATAAAGATCAATGGTCAAAATCTTAAGACAATCATCAAGGTTCAATTTCCAAAGATAAATATTTTCGTTGGCCAAAAATTGATATTAAATCATCGCTACATTCAACATGCTAAAGGCAGAATTCAAATCTACGTATAGAAGCTTCACAAGGAAAGACCAGCTCAGTTTTGTCAGTCTATTTTGGTAAAAGTTAAGAGAATCTCAGATTCAACTTCGGGAAAAGTGAAGAAAATTAAGGCTTGGGCAAAATTATATCAACAGTAAATGGTTAGATTCAAAATAAAAAACTTATGGTAACAAGGTAGCATTGTTATGTCAAGTAATAAGGGTGTTTGAAATATTGCTTGAATTTTCACCTTTTCGTTGAAAGCTCTAAAAATTCAATGAATGAGAAGCCAGTGTAAATTTTTGCAGACCATTGTAAAATTTTGAAATGAGTTCAAAAACACATAAAAGCAACCCTACATGACTTTACATTTACCCACAGACTGGTAAGTTGCAGCATCCATATTGTCAATTTGCGGATATAAATCGGCCAATTGAAAGCATATATGTCCGACAATTTATTCGAACTTGCTAACTGCATGGGCTACTGGGGTGTCATGCCCCACCCCCAGTAACTATGCCTCTGGAAGAAGGGGTAAAATTAGGCATGGGCTCCCTATTAGGCAATTTACCTGAGCACCAGCAGTCAAATCTTCCCTTTCTTGATCAGTCATAGCTCCACCGGCGTCTACTGTCTCCTTTTCACATGGGTCAAGCAAACCACAAGACCCTAAAAAAGGGAGCAAAAACCAAAACTAAATGACAATTACAACAACCATGCTTGGGGAATAGATTAACAAAGAATACTACGTCTCATGACTCTCTTAAGACAAAGAGCTAAATGTTGATCTTTGCTCTCCACAATGTGACCACAACCGTACATCGACTGATTCTAGAAATAGCTGCAAGATACGAAAAACAAATCCCACAGAATTTTCCAAAAGAGAATTGAAGCATTGAAATGGCCCTGGGCTAATATAGATTACCAACGAGGAATTCTGTGATTCCTAGGGATTCAAAGACAGTGCAACCTTACATGAACTGTCTATAGTTACAAAATTTTACATTGATTTGAATTATAACAAATTAAGGGGTAATGGTTGTGTCATCTGCATGGTTTGTCTCCTCAGTTAATGCCACATAGTGACTATGAGAAGCTGATGGAATATGCAGAGTACCGCTACAAACACAACAGTTTCGATCAGAAACTGAGGGTGAGCAGTATCAATATCCAATGTCGTAGATGGATTGCACGTCATTTCATGTACAAAGTTGTGTACTCAGCTCCGTTCTACTTGGGTAGAGCTTGAAAGCACAATGCTTACAAGATTCCCACATTGGATTACAAGAATTATTTTCCACTTGAAAATTCATATTCTAGAGC
Source organism: Cassiopea andromeda (assembly GCA_018155075.1). Classification (NCBI taxonomy): domain Eukaryota; kingdom Metazoa; phylum Cnidaria; class Scyphozoa; order Rhizostomeae; family Cassiopeidae; genus Cassiopea; species Cassiopea andromeda. The sequence continues at coordinate 331,358 of WIPJ01001228.1, read as the reverse complement.
GATCTATGGCAATGCAAAACTGACGAATGATGACATTAACGCGGTTTTTTCATCCGTATCTATGTTTGTTTGTGTGTGTGTGTTCAATGAAGACTATTAACTAGATGGTGTCTTTGGGTTAAAAACATTCCAAAACATTGGTATCAGAAGCAACAAGGCTTTTAGTTTTCCATTCCTTTCTGGCATGATGAGAAATATTTAGAACATAAAGCATAAACAACAAAAAGTAGTACCTGGTAAGAAAAGCCCTGAAGAGATTACTTCAAGAACTCTTCTAAGAGCTTCAGCTGGTCCTCCTGGGCATGGTCCACTGCTCAGAGATTTTTCAACCAACAATTCTATAGCCTATATTAGAAATGAAACAAATCTTCCATAAGCAAAATCTGCTTTCATGTTTACTGTGAAGTTGTGCCCTAAAGATGGTGCATTAAGTCCTTACATTCCATATAATTCAATGCAGATTTAAAGGCAAAAGATTTTTAAAAACTGTTACAGATCAGTCCAAATCAACGTGGTTGACACAATGGCAAATTTTAATGACTTAAGATAACTAGTTTAAATAAGTTGACATTAAGCAGGGTGGCCAACAGTGAAATGAAATTCTTTTCCAGGGTTTTCCAGGGGATTTTATGCCAAATTTCAAGGGTTTTCCAGGGAACTTTTGACTATGTTTTTGAAAAATATAATTATCTTGAATAGATCTTCTGCCTGTACACATCCACCTTTCATTTTGTGTTTTACTTGAAATTTGTTTCCGTTGCTGGAAGAGGCTGCTTGCCAAATGACATGATACGCCATTTTTCTCTCCACTAACCACATAAACCCTCCTCCACTGCATTACAGGAATCATAAATGTAACAGCACTGCAAGGCCAAAAATTCATGCGCAGAAAAATGCTTCAGAACATAATTTTTCGAGGGTGGGTTGTAATTTCAGGGGTTTCGAGGGTATTGTTCCAGGAGCAAAGAAAACCCAGGGGCTTTCAGGGGTTTCAGGGTCTTCCAGGGTCTGTTGGCCACACTGTTAAATTCATGTCAACCTCAACTGCCTAACAACATTTCATGCAGCTACCTTGAAACCTTGAACCAAATTCAAATGGGGGTGTGGCTAATTGTATTAGAGAATGCTTTAAGCTCTACACTTTCAGCACTATAGAACTCAGTGGCTATAAAAACTTAAATAGAACAGTGAAGATAAACTAGCCACTTACAGTGGAGGTAAATTAACAGTAACATAAGGTTTCTATCAACTAAATGCTCCTTCTCCAAGGTACGTCTCAAGGAATACGTCTCCTAACATATCTTACATAATAATATTATTCTGTCAACTGCCATTTGTTTTTGAAGAGACACCTGTCAAAACTTGTCTCAAGAAAATACCGTAATGTCATCTGCATGGTTTATCTCCTCAGTTATTGCCACATAGTGACTATGAGAAGCTGATGGAATATGCAGAGTACCGCTACAAACACAACAGTTTCGATCAGAAACTGAAGGTGAGCAGTATCAATATCCAATGTCGTAGATGGATTGCACGTCATTTCATGTACAAAGTTGTGTACTCAGCTCCGTTCTACTTGGGTAGAGCTTGAAAGCACAATGCTTACAAGATCCCCACATCGGAAATACCAATATTAAATTTTCAAACTTAAGCAACAAAACCATAACATACCCATCCACTCAACACTTGAAATGCTGGAATTCTATTACACAGATCTCTCATAATGCGAATTATGATGACACAAAATTGTACCCCATTTGCGCGAGCCTGTAATTTAACATATAAATAAAGTCGGCATGGCAATGACAATTGGTGAGGATCAGGCTTGCCAGTATTGGATGGAAATAGCACATGAAACATGCATGACAATAGAAGTGTATTGTCGTTGAAAGATCAGTAACAAAATTCCCGAAAGTATTATTTGAAGAGATTTTGAGCTTTCGTCTGTGTCTTCCTGTAATAGTCACAAATCTCACCCTTTATAGACAGTTTTTCTTACAGATAGGGTGCATGTCATGTTCAAATTTCCATGGTTATTGTACACCTCATAGGTTTGTCATTGGTGGTAAGTGCAAGCTGTATTATGCTGTTCATATGAATGTTGGGAAACTGACTCCCCTTTTCAGATGTGCAACAGTACAAGAAAGATGAAACATCATTACTCCTGAACAGCTCACACTAACTGCTCTAGATGCTCGGAGAAGTACCTTACTTCCTAACATCAAAAGATGCAAAAGCTTCCAAATATTTGGAAACTTTTTCAATATAAAGATTTAATTCTGCAAAACAGTTGGACACTGGTAAATAATAGAGGAATTTCATTGAGCTGTCCAAAACAAATTTTAACACTTTTATTTCAAAAACAGCTAGAGTGAATTAAAAGTTTTACAATCTTATTAGGCAACTTGCTGTCCAAACATATAGACTATCAAGTATAAAATGTAGAATCTTGAGATAACTTAAGTTCACCCATCTCGCAATTGCAGCAATTAAATCTTAATTACTCCCTACTAGCTACCTCTCCAGCATCAGAGAAAAACGAAGGAGGTGTAAAAAAGAATAGAGAAATTGATATCGAACCTGGAACCACTTAGCATGGCGTAGAGATGCTAGAGCTTCAAGGCATTTCTCTTTATTCAGTACATCACTGTCTGCTGATGTTGCTACCAATAGATAGAAGCAGATTTAAGACTTTGACCAATTAGGCACATACGCTCCATTCAAGTTTGGAAAGTGGTGATTTAGCTGGAAAAAAGCTACCTGGCACATAGGCAAAGGGCCAAATCAGGACTCCCAAATAGCATAGCATCTAATTACAGAGGATAAAGTAAATAGAAAGAAATCTAAAAATTGGCTATAATAGAAAGTAAAAAAAGTGAACTTTAATTTCCAAGTTTGCATGTGAATGAGAGAATTTGCCAACACAAAACTCTTCCTAACAGTGACAAGGAAAAACAAATGGCAGTAATCCACTAAAACGCTATAGAAATTTAAAGCAAATGCTGAATGGAGCAAAGGTGCACTGATGGCCAAAGCTTTTCTCAATACACCCAGCAGAATTCTCTTCTTCTTTTCTGAAATCTCCCTGTCTGCAAGGAACAAGGAAGCTGTTTGGCTAAAGCGAAACAGCTTCCTTTCTTAGCAGTTAACAAATGATACATAGTTAATATATAAATTAAGTATCAGAAGGTATTAGAGGACAAGGTCTACTATCTTATTTTAAGAATAGCTGCAGAATGCAAGTTAAAGCAGTATAGATAAACCTATATTATTGTGGGTTAATAATCTTGATACTATGAACAAAGTAAGCTATTGCATCCACATGTTGTACTAATGGTGACATATAGCTGAAATGTGTTGAGAATCATGTGATAGCTAATCCACACTAGTCTTACAACACATGAGTTTATCTCAACTCAAGTTATTATTGCCTACTAAAAGATGCAATATAAGCAACCCGTCTTTCAATCATGAAAGAAATGTGCATGGAACATCAATTAAATTATGTGTTGCTTCTTTGCATATGGTGCAACCTGCATAATCATAGGGCTGCTTTTGAACCCTTCTTGAAGTCATTACACCATCAAGAAGTGGAATATGATTAAGTTAGGCCAAGTCCACACTATGAGCAAACAGCAAAGCAATGGAAACAATAAAAACATGACATCAGAGCAAAAGCAAACAGGAGCATCTGCAATGTTTCTCAGTATCTATTCACTTCCCTTTGCTACTTCACTCACAGTGTGTGCACCCACTTAGCATCAAGGCTTTCATCATCACCAATATTCCCAAAAAGAAAATACAAACCTTTCTCTGATTCTTCAACTACTTCCTCCCTTATTACTGGTGAGGTAAGTTTTATATTGATAACACACTTTGGCTCTACCTGGGTGGACACATCTATGCTGCCTACAGCTTCATCAACAGTAACATCAAACTTCTCTTCAGATGATTTCTAGTAATAGAAAATTGCACATTTATGCTCTTCAAATTTGAATTATCAATTAACAACTTAATGAGTTAATACACTCCTTTCTGTGATCAACAGAATGAATACATTTAATATGTAAACAATCTAAACAAACAATATTTTACCCATGGAAAAAATTTACCAGGGAAATGAAACACTATATCGGTAGTACACGCTCCTTTTATTAGAATCAATAAAAATTTCAATATACAATTTTTTAAATAAGAAAACTGTCATTTTGCCTGAGCCTAATTTTTCTTAACTTTTCCTGAAATTGAGCCTGAGGTTTTCTTAAATTTGTCTTAACTTTTACTAAGATAAACTGGCTACACTGGTTTACGCATTTGTTATTAATATTGTACACTTGAATTTGAATTCCATCTTTAGCATCTTGAATGCAATAACAACAAAATATCAATTTTTGGCCAATAAGAACACTAACTTTTGGAAGTTTAGCCTCGTGATTTTCTTAAGAGTTTCTTAACATACAGACTATTTGAGTCTCATTTTCTTATAAACTTTTTTCTTATAAAAAAACATGTAATCAAAGGCCTAGTAGCTAACAGCATATATGTAATCATTGATAGTAATGCTTCAAATTCTTTTCTTGTCACAGAGTTTGGTTATCATTCAAAAATAAGATCATGCCATGTACAACTGATAATTCACATGGATTATGCTGTTCATGGAACTATCAATGACATTTTAGAAATGATGCAAAAATCTTAAGAAATTGTGTTGACATACCTGAATCTTTGCAGGTAGTTTCTCTGCAACTCTCCTCAGCAGCTTTAGTGTTGGTTTATCTATTACAGAATACATCTCTATTAGTGGAATGGATACAAATTCTCAAGAGGGCAAACTCAGATTGGGATGCTTCCATCAGGCTCATTAAATCAGCATAATACTATCACTATTTATCAAGATAAAGTACTCATCATCTGAAAGCATCACTACTTGGCATACCAAATAAAGATGAAAACTGAAATTTGAGCATACATTACAAAATGGAAATTATCTTTCATAAAAAAGTATTTAATTACCATTGCAAAGAACCACAAGTTCAACATCAAGGCTACCATGCAGCAACAGGCCCTTGGCAAGACTACCTACACGCATTACACCCTTGAGTGTTCCTGTAAAGTAAAGGTAGCTTAACATTAGCAAAAAAGAACCCAGCACATGCAGAATAAAATAACAAAAGAGCTTCAAAGAGAGCAGTATATCACAACAGCATTCTTACATAGTCTAAAATCATTCTACAAACAGTAAAATAAGGACTATTCTGGCATCAAGTGACCAATGAAAATGGTGTGGCATTGAAATAGATAAAAATAAACTTATATTTCTCTGAAAAATAAGACATTCATATTGCTAGGAACTAATGACATGACAGGATAGTTCCATCACACAAAACTCAAATCTTTAAGCAAAGTGTTCGCTGACACTTATCAAAGATTTATCTAGTTCTGTCATCTGCATGGTTTGTCTCCTCAGTTAATGCCACATAGTGACTATGAGAAGCTGATGGAATATGCAGAGTACCGCTACAAACACAACAGTTTCAATCAGAAACTGAGGGTGAGCAGTATCAATATCCAATGTCGTAGATGGATTGCACGTCATTTCATGTACAAAGTTGTGTACTCAGCTCCATTCTACTTGGGTAGAGCTTGAAAGCACAATGCTTACAAGATTCCCACATTGGAACATAGCATTTCTACAACTACTTTTATCAGTAAAATTCTATTTGAAGCAAGTCTTATTCAACACTGAAAGTCAAGTACTAGACTAAAATAGGCACCATCAATATCAAAACTTTCAAAAGCTGCCATATTCTAGCTCCACAAACTCTATACAACTCAAAATTAAGGCAAATACTTGGGAGATTGGGTTTCAGCAGTGGTTTTTTCAAATCCTGTTTGCTTTCATCTGTCTTACTTCCTTCCTCAGAACCTTCCTCTTTCTTCACTTCAGCAGCCTCTCCAGATTTTTCTTTATTTTCTTCAGTTTTTGACTCTTCCTCTATTGCCTTTTGATCCTCTTCAGCAATTTCATCTGATACTAACTTCAGAGCTTTTTCTGTAGTCCCAACAATGTTCTGTACTTGCTTCAACTCCTCTTCAGTTGGATAAATGCTATTGTGCTTTGCCATTATCAGCTTGTCATCTGGTGTCATTTGCATAAGCTGCAATTTTAAAGCCACCAACATTCATAATTATGTGTGTGAAAAACTAACTTACAGGTGTAACTTCTTCCAATTAGCTATCATAGTCTAACATTTTGTTCATATTTACAGCACAAAACTCTCCAGTTGGTAACACTATCACAACTCAAACATGACAGTATTGCAAAATGAAATCTTCAAAATACAACACACCTTACTATCAAAAGATCACAAAAATTCCTCTCTTCATCATTTGCATAATATGGGGGAAGGGGGAGTTAGAGCTTAAAGTTCAACATAAATTTTTATTGTGTTCATATTATCCAAAAGGGAGGGAAGTGAACACTTGTAGGGTTCAAGCCGTGGTGAGTAGACAAATATAAGGACTTTTAAAGGAGTTTTTAAGCACCAAAACATAATTATCTATGGAGTATTTTAGTGTTTCCATGTCAAAAAGCAAATCTTTTCCTACATAAACCAGCAACTGAAAGTCAGTCCCATAAGAATTGGGTAGAAATAAGGAGCTTTCAAGGAGTTTCTTCTAAAACACACAAATTTGGGGAGTATAGACACCCACGCAAATACAAATTTAATCTAAGAAGCTTTTAAGGAGTAGCATGAACCCTGACTTGGCTTCTGGCATTTCTTAACTAGCTGTCTTCACCTATTACAGTGCACTTGAACCACAAATGAAACCAAATGAGGTCTGCTTGTTTGCAGAAGAAATATGGGCAGTTGACTGTTCAGAAGAACAAAAAATTTTGAAAGCACTATGACTAGAAACTCAATCATCAAAATGAATCAACTTACACCATCACCCCTGCCACCTGGTGAATCAAAATACCTTGCCTTTCTTTCAAGCTCATAATGCTCTAGCTCATGTAAGTTTCTATCTGGTCTTGTCCAATATCTAAAGCAGCAATAATACAAGTGTTGCAAAACTCTACATATGAAAATCTAGAGGGACTACTTAAAAGGAAGAATGACAATACAGCTTCAGGTTGTCAGAGGTATGTGATCATCAATGCCATGTTCAGCCCCGAAAGATGGTTAAAATAGAGTTTTCATCATCAGCTGTATTGAATTTCTGGTCAGAGGATACAAACTAGCTTTAAAGTTTTCAAGTGAAATGAAGCAGATATGTCAGCTCAACAAAAAAGTGACATAAACAATAAACACAGAGCTTTCAACAGGTGGCTACCAGCAATTTATTGCCAGCAACTTCTACCTAAACTGCCATCTACTTTGACTTGGAATGACGTAAAAGTACACATAATGGGTGGTCTTCCAGGAGACATAGCTGCTCACTACTATTGATCAGCTGCTTACTTTAAGTATAATTGACAGCTCTTAAAACCTAGTCAGAGGAACAGAAATTTCTGTCTCATACTAATGAAATACACTTCAATCTCACAATACATAAGCTACTTGTATGAAAAACATTAAATTTCAAAAATTAAATGTAAAATATTAGGTATGAAAATTGCTCTATACATCAATTAAATACGGATGTATGCAGACATTACCTATCTTCTTCCACTCTCCTGAAATATTCCTCTTCTTCCCATCTTTTAAGTTCCTCCTCTCTCATGCGCAGTTCTTGCTCCCACTTTATCTGTTGTTGCTGTCTTGCTCTCCATGCCACCTCCTGCTCCCTAAGTCTTCTATCAACAACCATGCCACGCTGCAATCTAATCTGTGTCCTTCGGCTTCCTTTCATATCAACCCTCAGTGAAGGTTGGACTTTTTTCTAAAATAAAGTGGCATAAAATGGTATCTAAAGTCATAACTGCAATTGCTCTGATTACTCAATGGGCCACAAAGTTGTTTGACAGCATGGTTTGCACTTTCTTGAGCACATCCTATATATTGAGGTCACTAGTGATGTCCTCAAAAAATCTATTTTTAGAATTGTTTTTATATTTTGACTGTATAGAGTGAGAGAGCACTGTAAAATATACATGTGTTGACAATTTTAGCCAAATATTGTCAAAATGGGATGAAATACAACCATTTGATTATTAAGAACTTCCTACACAATTCACTGTACTTTTCTCCTGGTTCTAAACATGTAGAACTAGCCTTGAAATATTTGATAGGAATTGATAGTGAGTTGATAAGAACTATGTCAGCATAAAATAGCCTATATCATGGTAATTGTTTTTCCAATTGAGTTGAAATATGTCTAAGTACTTTTTTAGAATTTAAAACCAAAATCAAAATATTCTAAAAATATAATCTTTGTAATGTCACACTAATTAACTCTACTATATGCTTTATAGTACACAGCACATGCATGCAAGTCAATCCTAATGAAATGCAATTGTAACTCTGCTTCATGCAATTATGATGCAACAAAAAGGTTCAATCTACCACATGTCCAATAAATTACCAAAAAAGACCACAATAACAAATCAGAGATGCAACAAACACACTTCCAGAGAAATCATCTTATCAAGTGTAATATTCATAGGCCATTCTCCTTAGCATAAATCAACTAATTCTTTTAAGCCTGTTATATTGAGGGAAAGGTTTAATATTTCTCTTTAAATACCAAAATGTAGTTAGGGAAGAATGTCAAAAAATAATAACCTTGTAATTGAGCCTGTGTCTCCTTCCTTTTACATGAGCAGTTCTAGCAACTACATCATTGAATCTGCAGTCACACAATGTACATTTGTATCCTATTACCTTGCCCACATCACTCTTCACATCTTCAATGTATTCTTCACCTATAGCAAAAACATTTAATGTAAGTCTTTCTGCTAAAATTGTAGCAGACATATGACAAGACATGCTTCTGCATACAGACTAAAATGTCTTCTTGTGTCCTCTTGGAGCACAACTCTTTTGTATTGAGCAACCTCCAAAATAACATAAATTACTACAAGAAACCTCCTTAGGCATACTCTATACATAGCTTCAGGTTGTCAGAGGTATTATGTCATCAGAACACTCAGCCCCGAAAGATGGTAAAAAATGAAGTTTCATCACTAGCTATGTATAGAAGTCTTAACAGACATCTAGAAGGGTTGACATCTAAATGCATAGATATTTATGTACCTGAGTTTTCTTACCACAATCTTCAACTAGATGGGTGCCTATATATTAATACTGGACAAAAAACACTTTTAATGAACTGGTAACTTAGTGGGTATGGATGTTTTACACTTACATCTAAAAACCTCACAATTATTGCCAATTCATTAGCTCTGCTTGCTATGTGTAATTTTTCAAACCTTACCAACTATTGTGTCATTGTTATCTTGCACATCCACAGCTGATTCATCCTCTTCGACTGCCCCCTCAGCGCTAGTTTCACTATTCTCTGCTTGATTGGTGGCAGGACTAGTGCTCAATAATTTAGTTCCTCCAACAAAGTTTATCTTTGGGGCCGTAGCCACTTTTGTGCCTGGGCGTTGTATTACCTTCTTTGGAGCATCAGTTGTTGACTTCTTCTCCTCAGCTGTGATTTGCTCTGGTGTTTTAAACTCTGGAATAGGCTTCCCTAACTTCTGGTGTAGTTTGACAGTCTGTAAATTAATTGACAAGCCATCACTCATATGGCCAACAATATGCACTTAATCCTATTTCCCATATTTCATAAGGATTGTAAATAAAGGGGATTGTTCAGATCTCTCAATACATGCCCAGAAGACAATGATGCAAGAACATCAATTTACAGGTGTGCCCTTGTTTGCATGAGAGATTGCTTCTAAGTATTTGGAATGCATGTACAATCCATGATTTGTGAATCCGAAATAGAGTTTCTGGTTGAAGCATGTCAAATGGCTTATGTAGCATAAAACAGGGTAAAGCAGGGCCATGAAAGCAAAGGTGACTGTCTCTAGTGTTGCAGCTGCAACAATGAAGTTCCTATTTGCCATATGCAATTGCACAGTTGATATTGATATTTGAATGGGCAATTTTTGGCTTGTGCTGGGGATTGTGCACATGTGAACATGCCTTCAGGTATGGACTGACCCTCTGATTCCTATGACGAGTATGATCTTTGCCATGGCCCAGCCCACATATATCAGAAGAATCACAAATGCCATAATACTTTTGGAGTCAGATCTCATTTCAACCAATGGAAGCCATTTTCAACAAACATAAATTAGCTGTGCTGTAACAAAGTACAAGAAACTATCCCAGTCTACTAAAAACATCTTCCCATTTGTCATGAAAACCTTAGCTGATCAGAGACTGTCAGTGATGCATCAGAAAATAGACATGCCTGATGGGATGCTGATTTTTGCACTTTCTCATAACGGTAAGAATTTGGAATCAGAAAATTCCCAGAAATTACAATCTTTATGACATATGATAATCAGGATTAAGTGGTTATACAATATATAATCTGCAAGATATAACAAGAATTCTTTACATATTCCGTCTATAAAGTAATGTGCTGGGGCTATAGTTCCCACAAGTAACCCCCAACTACCAAGGGTTTCATGCAGAGATGTGCCAAGATACCTCCTGTTGGGGAGGGGGCGTTCTGACCAATTGACCAACTATTGCTAGTAAAATAAAAGGTCACAGAAAATACTGTGGCCAATTCTCTTGCAGCTTGGCCAACTATTGACAAACTTTTTGTAAAAATGAAAATATTAGGAGGGGGTGCAACACTCCCCATCGGCACATCCTTGGTTTGATATAAATAACACAAGTCACTTACCTTCACATGCCGAGCACCTTTCAGGTGGGCATCATAGGCATCAATACCAGTACAAGTTACATCACACAGTTCGCATTTGTATGACCCACTTGGTAGAGTCTCCTTTGTTGTTGTCACCTGGGAAGCTGCCTTTTTCTTGTGCTTTTGACCTTCAAGATGCTCTTTGTATGTCTAAAAATATATCATTTACATTTCAATGCATGCCATATACTTCGAGGATACAAAATGAAATTTTTTTTAGAAACAAACTCTATGGCTTCAGCATGAATGTTTCTCAATATTTTGTAAAATCCAGCTTTAAATATCTCTTAAATGTTTCTTAAAGACTTTCAATGACAATAACAACCCAGATTAGGCAATTGTGATGCCAGAAAAAGGATGCTCAAGTGTTCTGAGGCATGTAAAGGATGCTCATTCTATTTTCTTGCTAGTTTGATAAAAAACTAGCAAAAACAGTTTTTTAAGTTATTGTTTGAAGCTCAGCCTGCCTATGTTTCTTAATGTTTGCCTGATTTCAGTTTCATGTTTCTTATAGACATGTTCTTTTATAAAAAATGTGTAGTGCATGAGTATCAATAAAGAACTAAACCTGTATGTGATAAACTATACACAATATTTCTAACAAAAGCTTACCATTTGACCAGCACAACTGATCTTGCAAACATCACAGTAAAGGAGTTGCTGTTGAGGTCTTGGGCCTTGCCTTCTTTCATTCTGCAAGCGAAACTGTGGCTTTGGTTGACGCTGCCAAGGTGCCTTTTGCTGCTGCCCTTGCTGGCTAAGAAATGATGTGGCCGCATTCAAAATAACAGAATCATATGTGTTGGATGACTGTGGATTTGGTTGCTGCTGCTGCTGCTGACCTTGTTGTTGCTGTGGCTAAGTAAACAAATATTGAACCTTCTAGTATCAAGCAATAGCCAAAAGAAGGATAAAAAACAATTTTCAAACTCATTGTCTAAATTGTAGTCTTTTATTGCAAAACTTCCCATGCTAACTCAATTGAATATATCAGCATCAAGACATTGAGCGCCGCTCGCAGGCACAGCATCTCACACATCAAATTTCTGCAGGCACTTTTCATTCAAATCTGTTTATGACCATCTATTACATTCTATTTCTTCTGCAGGAACATTTTTCTCAGATCTACACTCGAAACGTTCATTGTACCTTTAATGAGGCCTGGCTACTACTATCACAAAAACTTTATTTATCAAGTGACATAAGTAATGGTGCATTTACTGATATGATTATGCAAAACTGCATAAAACAATAATCTATTAAAGTCAATACCTTTGGAATGACTTGTCTTGGCTTTTGTTGTGCATTATTGGCTGATGTAGATGACACACTGCTATATCCACCACCAGAAGGAGCCTGTGATGCACTACTGTATCCAGCAGAGGCACCAGATTGTGACCTCACAGAACCATATCCAACATAACCTGCTGATGATGACCCAGTTTGTGACATGAAGCTCTGATTTGCAGGCTGCTTAGTCTGGCCAGATCCATACTGACCCGAAGCATACATTGAGTTTCCCCCATACGTCCCTGTCTGCTTCAGATTTTGATTGTTGTACATGTATGAACCTGAGTGAAGATTTAACAAATGACTGTACTGTTGGGCAAACTACAAAGTTCCAAAAGAATCCTATGGCAAACATGTTGCTATATGCCATTAAATACTTCAACCCAAAATAAGCAAAAGTATGCATAACAGCAAAAATAACATCTAATTAATACAAAAAACATATCATAGGCTATGGACCAGGTTGGAAGACATGCATATTTTCCCTCGCATAGCTGCAAGCAGCTTGACTTGGTAAGGTGCAAGCTGCGAGCAAATCCAAAATCAGGTGCAAGCTGCAAGAAGAGCCAAAGCCAGCTGCAAGGTGCGAGCTAAACTACAATCAATGCAATATTTATAAAGTGTCTCTGCAGTGATACTTACTATGATCACTTGAAAGTTAAGCCCAAGGTGATATCAAAGGGGGCTGTGGAGGATGTCATACCTCCCATGGAAAAGGTTTTGCCAGCAAATCTTGCTTTCTATCAGCATGTCATACAATCTATTGGGAGCTTTTGCAGCTTGTAGGCACAAATTGCAGCCTTTGTTAGATCATTTCATATACCCAAAAAGGCATCTAGCATGCTTTCTGCATTATTAGTGATAACTCAAGAAAGCTTCATCAGCACATCTACAACCTTTCAATAAATTTCACAACTGGTCGTCTGAGGCCCTGAGAGATACTGGGGCTTTGCAGTGGTAAAGAGTTTAAATATGCAGTTATTAACCCATTTAAGTACTTCATTGTTTAAGAACAAGGATCTTCACTTCCAATATATTTCTTCCCCTCAAAACAACATGCATGAAGAAGAAGTGAAATTATATTTCTCGTGTCTTTTCTGGAGCCTTTGTGGTACTAAAAAGGGTACTTGTCACACTTACAGCCAAAGTAAGAGTGCTGTCAGTAAAAAAATTTCTTGGGGGCTCTGCCCCCAAACCCCTTTCCTACTCCTTAATCTATCCTACTTGCTAACTTTCAATGTACATTTCACCAACATGTCTCACTTAATAATGGCCCTGGTTGAATCACATGAAATCAAATAAAGAGACTGCGACATAGACCAAAATGCTTATCACTCTTTCACAAAGTGTATGAGAAGAGAAAGTGTATCCCAGGTTCATGTAGGAGTTTGATATGCAAATTCACAGAGTTCTCAAGGAATATTCAAGGACTAAAATAAAAATTTTCAAGGAGCCCCAAATTAACATTCACAGCACATGCATGAATACACGGGAAGCCCAAATGCCGAAAACAAAACACATCTTGGCATAGTTTTCTTGTACAATTTTCTTCAAACTTTCTCTCAGATATTTCTTTAAATTTTTTGCCTTGTTTGCTAATGTGAACAAAGAAAACAGCAAAAATTCACAAATTTTGAGGAGTGTGACTAACTCTCAAGGAAAAATTCTCTTTTTCATGAAGTGTCAAGTGCCCCTGAAACAACATTTCAAATTCCAGCAATTTTCAAGGAAATCAAGGACCTGCATGAGCCCTGAATATCATAGGGGCTTTCTACTAAAGAAGAAAGAATAAAATGTTCACATTTGATATGACCAGAAAAGCTCATACCACTGCCTAGCAGTGAGTTCAAGTTTTCCAACCTGAGCTAAATAAGTGGAGGGTATTGAGAGTCTGATTGACCTTGAATCTCTAGCAATCATGTTTCATAAAAAATCACTTTTCATATGTTTAAAATATATAATAATACCCCAGGCAGCCATGATGGGATGGAAGCTTCAATGATAAAGCCACTCATCAATTTAGTGCTAGTGTCAGTTTAGGGCTAGTGGTAGTGTTAGAAGGCAGAAGAAATATCACAGACACTAAAAAGGGGTGTCCATGTGTTTCTGTACACCATTTCACAAAAATTATTGACTATTCCTGACAAAAACAATGTCTTCTCTGATGGTATAGACAATTTGTGTGTAAATCTCAAGCAAAAATATTCATTACATTCACCCAAATGGGCTTCTTCTCTGAACCATAGCATGACAGTATACCCAATGATGTTTGTAACGCTGTGGGGTGAGGGCAGGGGGCACACTATTTCCAATCAGTATCAAACTTTATCAACTAGTAAGATTTCCATTTCAGCTAAAAAAGCTACCATTGCACTGAAGATTCTTTTTTCATGTGCAGCTGGCAGAAAACACATGGTCAGTGGTGTAACCAGCATAGGTTGGGTTAGGACAGCTCTTTAAGGTCCTGAACAGGCCCCCAGAAGTTTTCAAGTGAGAAATTTTTCTACATTATTTGAAATAAAAGTTAAGATGGGGGTCCCCATAGTACTGAATTCTAATGGCCCCCAATGTCTCTGTGAGGCCACTGCACATGGCCCTCACTGTCAATGACGGTGAACTCACTTTTTACACCTACTGACAGTAAATAGGGAGTATATACTATGTTTGCTTTTCATCCAAAACTGGTGTTCAAATACCTTTTCTCTGACCAATGAGGGCAGCAGTGCTATTCTCTTAGAAAAACCCCCGAGAGGCACTGCACGTGCTCTCCCTAACTTAAAGTGTCCATTCTCTTAGCAACGCTCCATTTACCTAGCTCTTCATACTACCAGAATGCATGTTAAGAAGTGTGGGGAATTAAACGATATATTCAACTAATAGCACTTTCCTCCCAACTGACAAAAGCCCAGTTTTCAGGAAATGTCCCCTTTTGTGTCTACCTCCCCTCCAAAAAAAAGTGAAGTGGTTTCAACCCACCTAGGATAGGCCTACAGCATGGGCTCTTCGAAAGGCCATTGAAAACAAGATATTGTAAAGGCTTGATTTATACCTTGTGAGCCAGAGCCATATCCATAGTTTGATTTTGTAGCATCAAAGCCTCCTGCATCTCTTGACATAAAAGATGATGTACCATACGTTGACTGATGAGAAGAAGGAATAACTGAACTTTGGCTGTTTTGCTGACGACCATAACCGTAGCCATATCCAGCGTTGGCATCGTACCCTTGCTGCACCATTTGCCTTGGTCCAGTAGTTCCTCCAAAAGCACCACCATAGCCACTTGAGGCTTGTGCAGTGAACGAGCTTTGGGGATGAACGGTGGAATAGCCTTGTGACTGTGCACTCCCGTATCCATACCCGTAGCTCGCCATCTTCGCTGAAAGCAGAAAGGCTACTGGGAACTTGAACATGTGGAGTAAACTATGCAGTATTGCACCTTGGGATAGTACATATCCATATTTGGCGTTTATTTCTAAATATGGCAAGCAGGTGCGTGTGCTGTCCACTGCAGACCTTCACCCATTAAGGAACGCCAATTTTGCCGTTTTGAGGCCCTCCCTACCTATCTTACAGCATACCGTAGCACAACTCTTCACCTGAATGATACGATACATAATCCTTATTCTGTAATGATACTGTATCGAATCAAGGTACCCCCCTCCGTTTCTCCTCCTTTTGATAGAGAAGATACTTAACAGGTAAAAGATCCTCTACGTTACTTGTATACCAGGGCATTTTTTAGTATACAAAGTGATGTGGAAATTCCCCACCAGCTCCCTTCATTGCCCCACCAATGGAACATGTTTGCCCCACCACTTAAGTGCCCTCCTGAATTAGTGACTTTTTGTTTTTGTCTTATTTGGAATATTTGTATACTTAAGTGATTTTTCGTTCTATAGTCTATACCGGTATTTCAAGAGTGTTTTTGAAAACCAGTTAATATGTAGATTCTGCATTTATCTGACGTGCCCTTTCTCAAATGCCCCGCCAGTGAAAAATCCTAAAAAATCCCCTGTTGTATACAGATAGTGCTGTAGAACTCGAAGCTTCCACCCTATGCACCCTTCATAATGCTATGGTTTGGGGTGTGTCATCCCCCCAGTCCAAGTGTCCGCCAACTTGTGGAATAGGAAAATGTATTGTTCATACAAAAACAAAACTAGCAATTTCTAGTTTTTGCTCCCTAAAACAATCAAGTAATTTACCATAGCGCGTTCTAATAGCAGATCGTTTTTGGTGGAATAAACTGAACCAAAACCCAAATTTCATAAATCACGGCATTCAAGAATCATCCAAAATTATTTTTCCTTGAAGGCACTAATGAACAGAAGTTCTCACAACCAAACGTCATTTCACACGGCATGACTTTTTGCTTCATTCATTCGAAGCTTCGATAGAAAATGTTGATTCTTCTGAACATTTAAGCACCAGGACAGGACTTAAAAAACACAGTAACTTAACTGCATTGAATGACACTCGACGACACCAAGCTACACATAAAACAACGCTAAAAAGGGAACTGGCAGACGCTCATCAACATTAGATATGGTAATTGTGCATATCTATGCACAAAAAGAGGTTACCACCAAGAGTGTCTAGCCTACCTGAAGCTCTGCCCACTCACACCCTTTCTAAGTTTAGTTACCGACTCTAAACTCTATATCATAAGTCATCTTGAGTTCCAAGAACTTGCAGCTTATGAAATATTTTAGCCTCCGCCTTTCTCCCCATGTTTCTGCAACTGTCTTGATTCAAATCTAATGCAGTGATGTGCCGAGACACTTACCATTGGGGGGGAGGGCGTTTTGACCAATTGACCAACTATTGTTACTAAAAAAAGCTCACATAAATACTGTGGCCAGCTCTCTTGCAGCATAGCTGACTTGACCAACATTCTTGCAATTTGAAAATATGGGAGGAGGTGTGAGGCCTCCCATCGGCACATCCCTGACCTATTGTCGAAATGCTTGATCTTATCTCCCTCTGTACTTAGCCTTACTCTTTCTTCTTTGCTGGGAGCGTCATCCTTGGTATGTTGATGAAATCCAGGCATAATACAGCAAATTTGCAGCAACCCAGAGTCTCAAGTAAATTTCTAACAGGGTTAAAAGAAAGAAATCACGATTGGAAACGAGCTACTTCCTTTTAATCATTAACTATTCTTCTCAAATACAGATCCTCTATTGTTAAGGCAGAGATTGGTCATTTTGTTTGACTGTAACGCCTCTTTAAGAACTAAAGCCTTGCCCCAGTAACGAAATCTTATGATACTAATTCCATATCAGAATCTTGCTAGCAAAGATAATACTACCGATGTCAGAGTCTACATTTTTTGTGATTAAAATGGCTTAGTTCCTAATAGCATAGAAGAAATGGGATGTGTGGGAAAAGGTAAATGGATTTCTTGTAAGGTCTAACTATGAAAAGTCCGCCTTATTGGCATCTTGCAAAAACAACTGTAATGCACAATGTTCTCCTACGTAACTCGTTTTTCAGCAACAAGACTCGATTTAGAAATTGCCAAGCAAATTCGGTTATTCTTTTGTGCTTAATTGTAAGGGGTGGAATTAGCAGGGGGGTGGATATTTTTCTAGATTTTCATTAATTGGAGGGGTGGTAATAAAATGACCTACCGGGAAAATCGCAACAACCCTGAAAGGAAGTAGAAGAGTTGATCTTCCCACCAGATGGCGTTAAGCGAAAATTGGATGTATGTGAAGTGCTTGATGGAGAGTTGACTCATGAATAATTGGATGAAAATGACAGTGAACATTTTGCTGATAGTGATGATGGCCACAGTTTGCTAAAATGGGGAAGGGGTCATTATAAAATGCTATAAGGGGTGAAAATATCAAAAAATGCAATATGACCCCCCTACAATTAGGGACCGTTCAATAATTACGTCACGCTAGGGGGGTGGGTGGTTCTTCAGGTTTTTCGTGACGCAGCGTGACGGTAAATGAGGGGGTGGATAGTACTTACTTCAAGTCCGTGGCGTCACGGTATAAAAATATTTGAAATAAAGTTTTATTATGATATGGATCCAATCCGGACAAGTGATTGATCAACTTTTAACTAAACCGAAGAAGCGATTGACTTGATATTTACATTTTGTTAATTTGTTATATATTCAAAAGAAAAGTTGCATTACTCTAATTTTTCATGTGTTGCATATGTACTGGAATTTTGTTAAGAGGGGGGGGTTGTCTCTGCCTAGAGTGACGTCACGCAAGGAGATCTCACATGAAACCGTGACGGAGCGTGACGAGGGGGGATGGGTGGTTCTAAAAACCCTAATTTAGCGTGACGCAATTATTGAACAGCCCCTTAAGCACAAAAGAGCATGCACAGAATTAGGCATAATACACAGCGATTAATCAACTGCAGATCCAAATTTTTGCTAAAGCATAAGCCGGCCATAATTCTACAATGCTTATAGCGTAGTCATGCTTATAACAAAAGTCGTTTATTGCCTTCAAACGGCACACTTAACAACACAAATTATAAAACTGGGAAAGAGCTCAAAACTATGCTACTAGGTGGGAGAGAGATTATTGCCCTTTTGTTCATCTATAACCGGTTTTACATGACCAGGAAAGTTCCTCTGCCTATACACTAAATTCGTCATAAATCATAGCTTACGATTGAGCTACAAGTCCATATAAAATTAAAATAGAAAAATACACTTATCCTAACAATTAGTACCACTCTTTGAATTTTGCTACAGGGTACAAATACATTCAGGTAAACGCTATACGAGCTTATTCTTTATCTTATTTGAAATATACAAGAAATTTCAATGGAATTACACTGGAGTATATTAGTTTTTCCATGATTCCTGACCCAGTCACAAAGAACAAGAGTATTTCATTACAACTCAGTCAATGAGACTCAGTCCACAAAGTAGCTCTTGACACTCCTGATTTTCAGTTAGTCTACTCTATGATAGTCCGCGGTTTAGAGGATAATATAACTCAATTGAATGCACCTAACAGGACTACTACCACATGAAGCTTCATGTGGCACAGCACAGTTCAGGACCCAAAATCCACCAATGAAAGGGGTTCCCTGAAGGTCCTTAAACAAAATGCATGCACTCTGTATTCGTACTTTACTTGCTAAATTCCAAAAGGACCCCGACTTCTTTATGGCCTATCGACATTACATAAAGATAACTGCCTTGCTAAACCAATTCAACATGTCATTGAAACTTTGTTTGAAACTAGTACTTTAGTTAACTCTTTGTACCTGTGCAACTATCAACATCTCATCTCATTATAACCCACAGTGCATCCATTTCAATGCAAACAAACCAGTGTACCTCTAGCATGGGGTTTCTTATAAACAGAGCATTTCATGACTCATAATTGCAAGTCGCTAGTACAAAAAGCACCTAAATCATTGTTGTAACGCTATAAGACCGCCTTTTGTCCAGGTTTCGAGCATTTGTAGAGTTTGCTGTCAATCCTGTTCTCGCAATGTTACTATGAATCGGTTCTCCTACATCAACTGGCCTACTGCATGACCTCCTTCGCAGAAACTGGGAACTAAACTTGTTTAAAAAAGACTTCTTTCTGCGCAATTGCTTATCTGAGCCATTCCTTTTTGCGTCGAAGCTCAGATCTCCATTCGCCTTGCGCAGCATATTATGAAAAATACTCTGAACATTGATGTCATACGCTGCGGAGCACTCAGAGTACAGCCAACCATTAAGAGAAGCTAGTGACTGTGCTTCATTTCTTTGCACCTGACGAAGGTGAGTTAGATCCGACTTTGTCCCGATAAGTCCTACGTGAATCTGTTGCTGTTGTGTGCATTGTTCAATGATCTTTTTGTATTCCATAACTGACTGAAACGATTTGGAGTCGATCGTAGAAAATGCAATTATGAATAGGCTAGCTGTTGACATAAATTCCTTTCTTCTTGTTGTTCCTTCTCCCTA
>WIPJ01001228.1:287091-300369 GCA_018155075.1 Cassiopea andromeda | reverse complement strand
TATAGATAAATATATATTTATATGTATGAATATATAAATACATACATATATTAATATATATATATATTTATATAGATAACTTTATTAATACATGGATACATATGTATACGTACATAAACATTCATTCACCTTTCTATTACGTATCCATTTTGAATTTTAAAATCTTTCGATCCCTAGCTAATACACCTCTTCGGTTAATAAACTGTTGATGAATTTTCAAACCCTCCAGCTATTGAGACTTTTCTATTTAGCAGCTTATTGAAGCTCTCGAAAGGCTGGATTATCATGAGCACATAAGGTGTAGAAGAGTTGATTGGTATTTTCTAGACAGTGGTTCCCAAACTTTTCAGAATATTGTTCATAGCGGTCCCCTATGACATGCTTTTTCTAATCGCGTTCTTTTGGAGTAGGGGTGGCTTCAAATGACCAAAGCTGGCTCACAGATAGCTTTTTATGCCACATCTCTACTTTCTTAGGAATCTAAGCGAAGTACGTCCACTTGTTGCGGAGCTATCATTCTCACTTTTAAGAAGCCCAATTCTGCAGATCCGTGTTTGTGAATGCTAGTAAATGATAGATCGTATACGCCTCTATTAAAGACTTTGGCGTGAAGAGGAAATGGCTGGTTTGGGGGCTTAGCCACCAGAGAGTTCTTCAAAACCACGCTCTTTACCTTGACTTAGAAAGCATCTCCAAATATAAAGCTAGCTATGGGCGACAAGGAATTTTGAAAGTTCGTGGTAGCTTTCTATAAGACATAGTGCGCAGAAGGAATTTCTTTCATACTCCCTTTTATCCGCAGATCGATATGCTGTCGGTAACTTGAGGTCTTCCCCCATTAGTTGCAAGATGCAAATCTCGATCATCCAGTAGTAGAAAATATACTTTCACAGAAAAATACCAACAGAGTTTGAAAGCTTAAGTTTATCGCGCTATTGATGTTTATAGATTTGCGCTAGAAAGGACCTAAAAGTCCATGGACGTGGCTCTAAAACTTGCAAGCTTCAGGGCCTTCTCGCGGTCCCACGAAAACCCTTCGCGGTCCTCAGTTTGGGAACCACTGTTCTAGATGATGGCATAAAATTTTCAAGCAAAAAAAGGATTTAACATTCCCACAGAGAGTGAAACAGCTCCATAACTTAAAGCAAATAGATCAGATCTACCTAAAAGGCCGATGTGCTGATATTTGTGATAAGATCATGTTAATTGTTACTAGAATCGATAGTATGTCTCCAGTGGACCTATGCAGTCTTCGCTTCTGCTACAGCAGCGACCCGATACGTTACTAACCAAGCACATCAGTGCAACACTCACTGGACGTTGTAAGCAACTATACGTGCAGATACAACATCAAGTGAGTACCTGGTCTCACGGCCACACTAACAACGTTGGGGCCATTAGCTTCATTGGTGTCACGGGCCCCTCCCAAAAAGGAGCACACATTGAGACATTGGCTAGGGGGTACAGGAATGCACCGGACGGACGCTTTCGTCATCAATCACTTTTGACACTTGGACTGTATGCTGTGCGATCATTTCTACAAGTTGCTTTGGACCGAATGTCTACTGCGCACCAGAAAATTGGGGGCCCCCGACGCTTTTGCATGTGAAGGTGTACCCTGCAGCCCTGGGATATCTTTGCGCTTGAAATGACGGATTGCAAATGTATGAAGTCGTCGGTTTATAGATGAACTTGCCATCGTTGAGCAGGCCCTAACATCTCAACTTCAGTTAAACGGATAAGCTATATAAGGGAAAACAGAGAAAGGCATGGTAACTATCTTAGAGATGGGCTTAGTGTAATGGCGGACTTTGCGGTGCAAACGAATGAAATTGTTGCGCTGTATTGAGAGCGGCCTGACGCCCCCCACGCCCCCAGTCGGCACATCCCTGGACAAGATGCATAACTATTGATGCAAGGCACGTCTAATCAACATAGTCAAATACACTCATAAACATTTTAAGAGT
Source organism: Cassiopea andromeda (assembly GCA_018155075.1). NCBI lineage: Eukaryota > Metazoa > Cnidaria > Scyphozoa > Rhizostomeae > Cassiopeidae > Cassiopea > Cassiopea andromeda. The sequence goes on along the minus strand of WIPJ01001228.1, from coordinate 298,402 downwards.
TCATCTACAACAAACAGAAATAAAACAGCTGAATTTTGGCAATGAGATAGTGAAATTAACCCCTGGTATTAAATGAATAAAAACCCCTGTTAAATTTGTTATTCCCTAGCTGGGGATGGGACGGGTATCGCGCCTAAACGTACTAAACTAAGTCGAAATCATGGTTTGTCTTAGTCCAAATTCTTGTCTTACACAAATATGTCTTCTAGAAATGCCTTAATTCTGGTTCTGTCACAATGGAGAAAATTCAAAAATTGCATTCATAATGTTTTTGGTCGTGGCTCTTCTACTGAGATAGAAAAATTATGAAACTTGGACTTACCAGTCTTGCCAACGCCTACATCCCCTAGAAGGACTATCTTGAATACATCCATTTCTTCAGAACCCATCGTTGAAAGCTTCCTCATGTGGATATTAAATGCTGTACTTGCTTATGTCAACCAGTGCAATATAGTGTTTGTCCTCTGTTTCTTGTACGGTCTTCCCTGTGTATCATCTACATGAAAGAGATCTTTAAAGACAGATTAAGGCTCCAACAGTGATCAAATTCCAGGAAGTTCAATCAAATCAGCTCAAGGTATTCATCCGTGGTAGGAGCTCCAAAATTTTTGAATGCAAAAATCCTTCTTATGGAATTCCAAGATTACTTGAGCACTGTCATAAATTTGATATAGCCTCTAAAGCAATGCAAAATATTTTCAGCACTATTCTCGATGCTGTTTCAGTGTATGTGGGTAATCAAGCTCTGAAATTCCGAATAAATGGGGTCCGAATCTACTCGTAGAAACTTTCAGTCCGGTCCAAAGTAGCTTTATCAATGTAGATGCTATATAGGTCTTCTACAGCAATACTCAAGGGCCGTGCCACCGTTCTAATTCCAAATTCAGCAAATATGTGATATAGAATTCTTTGAGGTAAAGTTAATTCTCTAGGACTGTAACTTGGCCGAGCCCAGTCTGATACTTGTATGTCTTGGTGATGAGAGTCAGTCTGCGACGTACTGATAAGCTATGTCATTTATAGAGCCCAATGACAATAAAAGAGCCCATTGTCTGTTAGCTTTTGACCCCTTATATCAGAACTAACCATCAATGCGTTCGACATCAATTTCCCACAAAGAAAGCGTAGAACCAACTACAATAAGGGTCCAGTCTAAGCGTATATCCACTGCTCCTTTAAGGTTTGAAGTCTGAGCCTCTTGTGTGTGGTTTCCGTCACCGCCCCTCCGATCGAATCTTCTTCGCTAAAGGGACCTGAAAGTAAAATGCAACAAGTCATTCTAAGTTTTTTATCTTTTAAGATACGATAAACCATCGCTCTCCCCTAGAGGACATCTCACCTGAATCAACGATCTAAGTGTACTGTCATGATTCATGTTCGATACAAAAGTGCACAAATGATAACCCAGACACGGTGAATGCTGTAAGCTCAGGAATTAGAAAACAATTTTTATGTACCGTATGAATTTGTGATTACTTGACTGCACGTAACTTATAGAGAGAAAGGTATGATTGATAGAGAAAAGGGAGCGAGAGTTGGACACTTGCCAAGCTGCTGTCCAGATTAGGCAAAGGTGGATAATGGATAGTTCGCAACAATCTTGTGTATCTCCACACCCAGTGATGTGCCGAGACCCCTTCTGTTGGGGGGGGTTGACCAACTGACCCGCTATTGTTTCTAAGACAAAAATAAAAAGCACAGAAAATACTGTTGCCAACTCTGTTGCAGCATGGCTGCCTTTTGACTACCCTCTTGCAAATTTGAAAATATTGGGGGCGCGACGCCCCCCTACGCCCCCCAAACGGCACATCTCTATACACACCTTTTATTTCTTGTCGTGCTAAGTAGAGGGACTAGCTAAACATCTAATATTCAGATACTATCTGCATTTGACATCACAAAATGGCAGTCTATACACATGACCGTAGGGGGACTACAAGCTTTCTGCACGAAAGATCAAAGAAATATAGAGAGCAGTCAGAAAAGGTGCCTGAATGAAGCAAACATCTGCCCAACTGAGGGGGACTGTAGCCCCCCTGCCACTCCCTCTTCTACGCTTATGTCCATGCATGCCAAAAAGTGGTAGCTAGCAATGCAATGAAATAGAAGAGGTCAGCAAACTGGCGAAATTCCCTCGAATCACATGCAAGAATACCGACAAAGGGCTGAAGTATATGAGAAAGGTGTCGTTCAATGATAGGATATTGGTATGGAATTGTAAACAATCGTTACGCAGCCCTTTTTATAAGAAACAGCGTGTGAATTTCAGAATTAGCTAGTTATTTTAGAGCAGTGTTTCACAACTTGGGGAATTACCCCCTTCGAGGAAAAATTTAACTTTTTCAAGAGGGAATTGGAAGCTACCACCATCGATCGCAAATATAATGAAGAAAATATCATTATGTTCGATAATAAATTGGCGTATAATGATGCCAGCAAGTGTGAATTCATACAAACATGTCAGTTCAATTTGGTGATGGGGGGAGATCGCTTTCGTTGTATTATAATCAAGGGGGAACAGCAATAAAAAGGTTGGGAAACACGGTTTTAGAGAAAGCCTGTAAGCCACACTTGCAGCTTTGTTTAATAAGAATACCCCTGAGGCACATTGAAGGCTTCACTTACGCTCCTGAAGACTTCACCAACGTGCCTGAAGACTTCACTAACGCTCCTGAAGACTTCACTAAAGTTCCTAACTATCTCCTTGTAATTCCCTAACCAAGACCTTATCTACTTCCTTCCTCAATGACTTCCCACTTTCCTATGAACTTTCAAAGTTTCATAAGGAACTTAACAAGAAACTCTTGCTAGAGATTGCATCTGCGTCCATAATCTGCGTCCATAATCAAAAAACATAAACAAGACTTAGCAAAAAGCACATGTAGCAAAATGACCGTAATTCATTTAAGCATGAATCCCCAAGTCTCAAGAAGCTAGGTTCATAGGTTTATTACAAAGAAGAAAAAAGCAAGAAACCAAGATAATACTAATTTAAAACGTATAACATCTAGCTAACTCACAACTAATAAGCTTAAAGCTAACATAATACGTTCTTAATATGCTCCATAAAGCTCTTGCTAAGCTCATTAAGGAGAGTTCGTTTTATTGTCTCAAACATACATAAACTCTCTCTCATCTACGCATAACTGAATCTTATAGAATGTCCCATGAATGAGTGTGGTGAATTCACTAATAGAGTAGGTGATATGTACTTGTAAGTAATAAGACTTCTAATTAGAAAATGTTTTTTTAATAATGATATTTTTTTGTGGGGCCTATGAGCGTCGATTCAAAATGAGCATTATAGTCGACAACCCAACATGATATGAAAGTATTTTTAAAATATTCAACAAAATAGCTTAATAAAAGTCTATAATGTTTAATAATAAAGTGCAATTACTTGTGTCTAGCCAGGTACGAATATTAATTGAAAGAAAATTTAATATAACGCATTGAATTATAAACTATTTCATACAGCTGTACCTTTTATATCAATTAACAAAGAATTTATATTTAATCACTCATCATTTACAGATTTGTGGCCATGCTTTCAATTCATTGCTCTCTCTGAAATTCGTAGTCCACTATAAGTAGAAGTGATATTTGGATGACGCTCTGGCCACCCTTGCCCCCTAATGTCGGGACTTAACTTGGTTTGTTGAAATTCGATTGAGTTTTTTTATTTGCCAAACTATTCACACCTAAATTTATCCTGTTCATGAACGTAAGAAAAAGTTGTTTGTAGAAGGGGTTATGCTGATTCCTTAGGGAACGCTCAGAATGCATATAAGGAATATGTCATCTTGTTTTGCAAATATAGACTAAGGAGAGTGGCTCCGCCCCCCTGAGCCCCCTAGATATCAACCCTGACTAAGGAAGTATCAAGTTGAAAGCAAAAGTTGAAAAATATTGTTAGATAAAAAAAATTGAACGAGGTAGTAAAAGATATGCTACCTCTGTTAAAAGCAATATATTTTCTCTTGATTGTAATTTAATTAAATGTACAGGTATTTCAAGGTGTCTGCGATCCTTTTCAAGAATGCCGTTTATTGCGAAAGCACAGAAATTCAGAGCTTTCAGTTTGGATAAGTGAAAAGCCAAGTGTTTTTCAAGTGAGCCTTTCGCTTGGATTTTCACAGAAAGCAAAGTTAAACTAGCATTTCAATTGGCCAAACAGAAAAATCTCCACGACTCTCAATTTACTTGAACACCATCGTCATCCTTTGCATAAAACTTAGCACGCGTAAATCCTTTTGAGATTCTGTGAAGCTAAATACGCCAGGCCTAACCCAGAACGTAAAGAAATGTTCTTTTGGCTCTGCTATACCAGATTAAATTTTCAAAAGCAAGCTAGCTCATTGCAGAACATAAAGGTTGCAGGAATCGGTATATATCAATTCAATCAAAAACTCAAAGGAGATCTGGATATCATGAGAACCAGCATTTGCTCAAAAAGGAGAGAAAACCACAATTAGATTGCAAAACATCACAGATTGATGCCTTGGGGGAAGACTACAAGTGGACCTCAGGGTACCAAAACATTTGACGCTCTTTGATAGATGACTTCTGATGGATGACTTCATTCCATATCTGATTTGTGTTGTTCAGTAATCTGGTGCATATGGCACATGATACTGTTCTACAGTCTTTCTACCGGCAGAAACTAGACATCGTACAATCCACCAAATACGTAGACTACTGCCTAAAACTAGCGTGGTGTTCTGTATTATGAAATATACTTGGCAAACAACGCCACAAAAGGTCATGAATAAGCTACTGATGAGGAACTTGTGAAGGAAAGCTAGCTTACCTTTGCAACGTTAGTCTGAATTCTTCAGTTTAACGAAAAGTATCGCGTATTCTCCTCGATAGCCGATTCTGTATCTCTCACGTAGCTTGTGAAGCTAACTGGCGACGCCAGTGTGATTCTATCAGTATGCAGAGCGCAAGGATGGTAATGAAATTTTGTTAAGAGCTTAGTAAATACCAGTAAAATCACGCTAAATCAGAATAGATCTGAAAGCCTACGAGAGAGGCGGTGTCTTTTGTTAATAGACAAAACGCATCAAATAGTATCGAGCAAATACAGGACATGACAAAGCCACATGTAAGCGAGTGTGGAAATTCTTGCATTACTCCACACAAGCACTAGTTTTTTAAAGTAATCATATCCAACAGCAGAAAGGTTTCAGTAACTTCACAAGCTGGCTTTGGAATTAGAAGGCGAATGTAACCTGAAATAGGAAGTTTAAAGCGAGAAAAGATCCACACTACACGGTTAGTGCGTCGTGGAATTAAGGGTATAACTAAGTGACAAATGCATGCGTGTATGAGTGATCGTGCGTGGGTGAGTACGTGGGTGCACGTGTGGGTGTGTGCATGTGTGCTTGGGTTTGCGTGTGCTTGCATGTGTGTACGCGTTTACTTGGATGTGTTTGTTTGGGTGTAGTGTGTGTCTATTATGCACGATCTTTGTGCAGTAAAATCATTAACAATACACGTCTTTTTTATCATAAACATGTCTAAAAGAAACAAGAGGCTGAAATGAGGCACAGATTAGGAAACATTTGAGAAACATAGGCAGGCTGAGTGTCAAGCAACAACTTCAAAAAGTGCTTCTAAAAGAATATCTTTCATTTAACTAGAAACAAAATAGAAAAAGAATCGATACCATGCCTCGCCAAATCTGAATATCATATTTCTGGCATCATAGTTGCCTAAACTGGGTTTTTATTGTCATTGGAAGTCTTTAAAATTTAAGAAACATTCAATGCTGGATTTGACGAAATTTCAAGAAGCAACCTGGCTAAAACAGAAAGTTTGTTTCTAATAAAAAAGCGTGTACACTAAACACGTACAAAAAAAATAATAGCTTGAGGACTTGTGTGATGACACAGCAGATGACAAATATCACTCCTATCAAGTCAGAGATAATCAAAGTGCTATCTTGGTTCGTCATAGGCATTGTCTACAGCTAACAAGCCTGGCGTCGCTTGATGAAGATAAAGACAACTACAGCAACAATGAACAGTTCAAAAGGGCTAACAAGCAGGACTAGGACGGGAATTTTTCAATGATTAAGTCAAAAATGGATACACCACAGTAACAAGCATTTGATTATAGCCTACCAGGCAAACTTCAACGCAGGGTATATTCTCATACACGTTTTTTTTATAAGAAACAAACTCTCTGGCTTCAGCCTGGATGTTTCTTAATATTTCGCAAAATCCAACCTTAAATGTTTCGTAAATGTGTCTTAAATTTAAAGACTTTCAATGACAATAACAACCCAGATTAGTCAAATGTCATGCAAGAAAAAGGATGCTCAGGTTTTGTGAGGCATGTAATGGATGTTCATTCTATTTTCTTGCTAGTTTGACAACAACTTTACAAGTAAAAACAGTTTTTGCACGTTACAGTTTTAAAATCAACCTGCCCATGTTTCTTAACTGTTCCTTAATATTTGCCTAACTTCAGCCTTATGTTTCCTACAGACGTGTTGCTTACTAGAAAAAACGTGTAACTAGCAACACTAGAAAGTTACTGAAGAGAGTAAACGAGTGAATGAGTGAGTAAGCGAGCGAGTAGCTAGAGAGAGAGAGAGAGAGAGAGAGAGAGAGAGAGATGTACAAGACAGATGCAAATGTAGAAGCTATCTCCCAAAAGTGGGATTTTGAGCATAGAAATCTTCTTATATTTTTATCTTGCAACTATTACCTTTGTATATATATCTTTCTTTTCTTTCCAACTCTAAGTCTAGATTTATGAAAATGTTTGTAAAGTAGACTTCAATTCCTTTTCCATTCCCGCGTAACCATATGTGCTAATTAATGATCAGGTGGTCAAACGTGCAAGTCTTTATTAACCTGAACCACAAAAGGCAAGAAGGAGTACTTAAATGATGTGAAGAAATGGCGACGAAGCACGGAACCCTTAAAATTTCTCAATGATCGCTCTTTACATCACTTCTACATCAAATAGTGTAAAAAATCTGTTTCTTGCAAACTTTTGAAGGGTCCCTTGGCGTCCCAAAGGCGTTAGGCCCCAAGACATTGTGGGGTATGACTTATTCCAACCCATGTCGATCAAGCCACTACCCAGACAGGACCTTATCATGTTCTTTATTTGCATTTTGTGTACTACATTACTAAGAGTCCCGAGTGTCTCCGCTACGCTACCGATTGGGAGCTAGCATAATAAGCGGGAATCATCAAAAAGTGACAGCTGATAAACAAGAATTCCCGTTATAATTTTGTTCCTAATAATACTCAAAAATATGCAATATCTGTGTAGGGTAATCGGAGAAACACCCACATTGGAGAGCAATAAATAACAGATGAATAAATTTCGATTAACAGTCTGAAGTACTAATGTCACTTTAATCCAAATAGACCTCCGTTATATTTATATTTATTTAAAAATTTCACCATCGTGATGCGAATGATAAATGAGCAAGCAAATTACACCTGTCCCTGATGAATGTAATAAATGAAAATATGTACTATGCATAGGCAATTTGATAATTTTTGTGCTAATTATTGAGATGTAGCTTCTATTGGGAAATCAGACCACATACATCTCAGTAAAGAAGGAACTTCGCAATAAATAAAATGGTTTAAACATTGACTTACCTGGTGTAAATGGTGCGGTACTTGAAATGCGCTAACTCCTCATTATCTCCTATGATAAGAGTCGGGCCTCAAAGTTCAGTTCTGTTGCTTAAGTCACCTTCTGTCTGCAAGAGGGAAGAAAAAATTAGAGAACTGCATAATACATCTTGTCCTTAACAGTCATCTAGATAAATAGCGTGGAAAGACCTGGCTATGGACTTAAGAATTGATGTACTGGCCAATGAATAGGTTCCGAAATCAGCCCCTGTAAACTTGACTAGGCCTTTGAAGCTATAGACAGAAATATTATCGAAAGTGTCCATCATCCACTAGATAGCAAAATAAAAAATGAAAATAGAAAAGGAATGGAGCTTTAGAAGGGAATTATGATCACTAAAACATCTCATTTTGTACGTTGAATAGCAAAGTGAACAATTAATACAATGCAGTAAGAAACTAAAGAATGTATTAAAAATGGTAACATATCTGTGATAGAGACTTGCTCGAATCGCTACGTTCTACCTATATTTGCACTCACCAAATTAGGAACAATAAAGAGCAAATATTGAAATGAAAAGCATGATTTTATAGCTAAAATATGAGACTTGTGGGATTCTAAATGTATAATTTGATGTGCAACGAACAGCGGTGATGCACTAATGGGAGGGATAGAGCTGGCTATGGAACGAAAATAGTCATAAAGAGAATGTCTATCGAATGGGTGTGGGTAGATGGAAGGTGCAGTAGCAACCTACTTAAAGATCCCAAAGTACGATCACAGAAATTATAACAGCTACTGGCAAAATAAATTTAAAAGAATTTGTAACAACCTAGCTCTATCTCGTAGGGTGAATAATTTTTGAAGCAAAAGCATTCAACGGTAAAGTCATGATTCATATTGTTCAAGACTGAAAGCAACATACTTCTAGAAGCGTAGGCCATAGAACCAACTCCACAAAATTAAAACCAAACAGCAGTAATTGAGGTGTGAAAATAACAAACATACAACAAAAGACATGGAAAAACAAGAACTATAGGTAACAAAACAATAGAACAATAGGTAGCAAAACAATAGCACAATAAACTTAAGGTAATCTCTCAATTCTATTGTTCACACACAGAATAAAAGTTGTATCCGTTTGAAATAGTGTAGAATGCAGGTACGATGATAAATAAACACTGCTTACCTTGACAGTGATTCTAAACAACTGCATACAATTGGTTGGGAGGGTATGAGAAGTACTCACGAGACTGCTGCATCTTGTGAGACTGTTGTATCCCATAGAGCATCGCTGTATCCCATAGCACATTACTCAAAGGCAGTTAAAGCAGATAAACTCAATTTCACCGCAACGATGATTGAAATGAAAGCAGCTAACACATTGAATAAATAATAACTATAAAGTTGCTAAAAATATTTAACTAAGTTATACAATAAAAGCACTCCTACTATCTAAAAAATCTTTAATATTGAATTTAAAGCAAAATATTATACTTTTCTAATTCTGTACGGTAACGAATCTCTTGCAAATTAAAAAGTATATTTAGTATTTTGCTGTCAAAATTCGACTAAAATTCCAATTACTCAGTTTATGTCATGTTCATGGGGGAGATGATGTCTCCTCGGATAGAATGTATATGTTAAAGGGTAATGCAGTAAGTTTGGTAATTGAGCTGTGTATATATCAGCATATCGAGTGAGTCTCCTCGAGAAATATGTTGGATTGTGATAGGTCCTGAACACGCTTCCAAAATATGGATTGAAAATGGATTTCAACTTGATTCTAAAACAAAAATGCTTGGATCAACATAATGAATTCCATTTCATGGTTCAACTTAAAAATTAAATACGACCAGCATGATTTTTCAAGGAATGATTTAAGAGAAAAAAGCCAAATGAATGCTGGAAGGTAGGGAATTTTTAAGAAGGTGAAACACTCGTGGATATAGCATATAATACACAGAAGTCAAAATCCCAAAGCAGTGAGCATCTTGGAGAAACATGACCCGATAACTACTATCAACTATTATACTCGCCGGAGTTTAGCTTCAATTTCAATGTCTAATAAAAGACATAAAACTTCCAAGATTACATTTCTTCAGAATAAATTTCTATGATGACGCAACGAGCACTTTTCCAAAGAAAACCGAGTTATGGGCCCTCTTTAATAGGTTTATTCACTTAAACATGTATTTCAAAAGAAAACCAGACGATAAAATAGAAGTTACAAAACATTCCAAGCATACTCATAGGTCGAATCAATACAAGGTCAGGTTTTATACGGACTTTTTGACAAACATTCCCAGATTTCTATCTTAAAAGCACAAATCAAATTCTCCCTGATTTTTTCGCAAAAACCTATATTTTTTCCAGATTTTCTGAAAAAAACAACATTTCCTCCTGACTTATGGGGTCAACATTCAACCCTTGGCAGCTTACAGCCACTAATTTCAGCACTGCGGTACTAAAACCTTTCACTAGGGACAGGAAATGGGAAAATTAATCAAAACTTTTCTTATCATAAAGTTAAGGATAAAACATAGAATAGGACAAATTTTGAATATAAAACAAAAAAATTAAATACTTCGGAGGTGATCAAAAATGAAAAATTTTCCCCGACCTACAAGAATGAATGTGCCATTTCCTCCCCCTGACCATTGCAGGTTTTCCTGACTTTCCCTGACATTCCCTGACCTAAGTGACAAGGACGCTTTCCTTCCTGGCATTCCTTGACCGTATAAACCCTGAAGGTTGACCTGGGGTTCTTGGAGATTTCTGCTACTGCCACTATATCAAACACATCCTTTCAAACTATGAAAGATAACAGTTATATGAATAGGGCAAGGGAAACCAAATACCTCAACTCTTTTCTTTCGGCTTTCCACTCATTGAATAAATTCTTTGCCTCTTGCTCATTGTGGACCTATAAGCCAGTAAAAAAGCCTAACATTACTAAAGTTTGATGATTCAATAAGCTTCTTATTTTCCTTATAACGGTTGTCGCTCTTTTGTTCGAATATATACAGATATACTTGTTCTAATGATTAATCTTCAAGTCTGTATTAGCAACTGATGATGAACGATGAATCCGAAACATTTATTGCACAACAAAACAAATAGTTCTCTTTTTACGCAACATAAATAACATTAGTATTATGATAAAAAAACATGAAATATGTAGAGTTACAACAAGAAATCATTAAACAAGAACATGATATGAATAGAAATAATTGAAATTCACTCATTAAATCGAAAAACTTTGAAAATGGTACTAGGCCATTACGCATGTCATACAGTTCAATACTGTAATTTAATGGAAAAATTAACAGATGCGGTAGAATATAATAGAGTTCAATATACTATGATAAAATGTGGTTAAGAAATATAAAAGATATCGAGATACCTGGGCAAAGGTCATCATTTTTTCTAAGGCTAAAAGCCATTGAACACTGCGTCTATATTCCTTTGAGTTGCAAATTTTTATCTCCCTCTGTAAAAAATACACCTAAATCTACAAGATTTGTGAAAATGAAGTAAACCTAACTCAGTGTCAAAAAATGTAAAGGAGACAAGACTTATCTCAAACATTGCAAAATCAAACGTTCATAACACATGACATTCAGGGATGAAATGAGAACGTTAGTAAGACAGTGTGGTGAAGCCACGGAAAGTTACCATGAGAAAGTAACCAACATACTAC
>WIPJ01001228.1:268191-280515 GCA_018155075.1 Cassiopea andromeda | reverse complement strand
CTCCGTTTCTATACCCCTTGGCCACGCGTCTGCGAATCCAGTGAAAGCTACAGCGGGGGGCTGGTCCGCTGGCGGCTCCGCGTGTTTACTTTCCCCACTCCTTTCTCATTTATCGAGCGCCAGACGAGAAGGCAGTAAGTACCATTTTTAAAGTCTTTGGTATGACTCGGCCGGGTCTCGAACCCACGACCTTCCGATTGTGAAGCAGACGCTCTAACCACTGGGCCCTCACACCAGTGTATTAATATGGCATAGTAATAAAAAGATTCATAAATGACAAAAGAATAACAAAAAAGCTCTGCTCAGTTCCATTTGTAATGTCATGATAATATATGCAGTCATGTGATCAGCTGAAAGAAGAAGAAGAAAATGTGACTAGCATAGTGATAAGGAGGAGGAGGCGGATGGATGTGATAAGGGAGGACTTGTAGAAGGCTGGTGTTGGAGAAGGCGAGGTGGAAGACAGGAGGGTGTGGAGAGCGAAGACGCGCTGTGGCGACCCCGAATAAGAAGAAGCTGAAAAGAAGATGTGACTAGCATAGTCACAGTAAGTTAACAATTCTAAGGATTAGCGCTGTAGTGAGTAGATCTCAAGGACCAATAAATGTTTAAGGAATATTTCTTACGTGTGCCCTTGATAAAAAGCAAATCATTTCCTACATAGATTTGTCGCTGAAAACCCTCTCCCCAAAAATTGATTACAAATAAGGAGCTTCCTAAGGAGTTTTTTCTAAATTACAAGAATTTACGGAGCTTCTAAGCGCCCTTAAAACGCAAACAAACTCTACGGAGATTTCAAGGAGTTTAAGGAGTAGCACGAATCCTGAAAACAGGATTGTACAGTTAGGTGGTACATAGCAAAGATAGTCCCGTATACTTTCGTACGTAGGGGAGTGCCTGTTAGAGAGGACACTTATCCTGAGCCATCGGCGTGTGAGGTAGGGTGGCCAGTTCCTTTCCTCGCCGCCTTTTTCTCCCAAGTGTTCCCACTGGGTACCCATTTGCTGCTTGGTGAACAGTGAGCAAGCGTTCCGTCAGGGCATCGAGTCGGGCTCGAACTCAGACCTTCTGCATGGGAGGCATGCGCTCTAACCACTATGCTGCCTCGCTCATTGTTGGTACATGCTTGACTCGAAAACAAGAAAGCGATGTACTGAATTTCTGAGAATTTACATTTGACTATGGTCTAGATGGGGATATATTCAAATTATCCCATCCATAGGAGCTAAATAGAGAAAGAGGTATATAGAGAGGGTAACTTCATATAGCTTACTTGGACCGTACAATTCTACATACGTACCTCGGAGTAGACTTTTCCTGGTTCAAATTGATTGACTTGGCTCCATGTTGGATAACCGTTTGAAATGTCGATGCATCGGAATGGCCTAATGAACAGGAAGCAAGATTGTTTCAGCAACGGAAGAAAGTATCTAAAACAGATACCCAGGCCACTACATAGAAAGATCTCGCCTTAATTATCAATTGAAGATATATTAACGAAAAATGAAATCAGTAATAATCAGAAAGAGTAAAGGATACCTTTGAATGTCATTGAAAAATTGTGGCTTTCTTGCATCGGTAACAATGACATCAAAGAGATCCCGCCAATCTGGTCCAACAAGATGCTTCATTCCTTTGTCACTACATAAAAAGCAATGAAGAGCCATTTTAGTAAATTTTGATTACAGCTTTTGCAGTAGCAAAGGTATATAGATCCTTCGTGTGAAACGTATAGGAAATCTACAAAAAATAAATACCAAGCAAGGAAGTCGTTGGTAGTTTGCAGAAAGCATAGGTCTATAAACACGTGAACTTGATAAACAGGGACATTGATCTAGAGCAGGGGTTGGGAGCTTTTTTTGGCTGAGTGAGCCATGAAAGCCTTACGTCTAAAAATGGCTTTCCATGAGAGCCATACAATTGGACATTGGTGTCGCATGGGACCACAAAATCTTCTAATTCGACACTAACTTGGCAATCGGGCTATATGGCAACTGAAGACGACACAAGTCGTAACTTTGGAAGGCCACTTTGGAGGTATTCGCTTTTTTAAGTTTGCTAAGATCTGTCTGCGAGGCAGAGAGCCAGATGCAGTCTTGAAAATAGCCACATGTGGCTCGCGAGTCATAGATTCCCGACCGCTGATCTAGAGCTTCAAAGTTAAAATATGAGTTCGATAAACTTGACAGTCACGAAAGGTTTCATCAATTATGTGTGCAGCGCCTAAACATTGATATACGAAAAAATCCTCCATAGAGCAACGGAGTGTCTTACATTTCCAAATGAGGACAAACAGCCCATTTTCGCCCTATAGTCTTGAATAAAATTTACGTTACAGCGTTCCATAGGGCATCAGAACTATGCAGTTTTTCAACTGCTTTTTTATCTCCAAGTAATTAACGAAAAATATCTGTGGATGAGATAAAGCAGTAAATTAATCACTAATCGTTGGAAAAAGATAGAAGATAACAGAAAGCCCAGTGCGAATAACAGTTGGCGAAGCACCAGATGGTCTAGAACTCATAAAGATAAAACAAATTGCTTTCTTAATGATGAAGTCCGCGACATGCTTTTCATAGTTAAGTAGATTGTTACTGAGGTCAAAATGCTCTGCAATTTATCATCAATGAAAATCTGACAAAATAGCAAGATGGCTTCAAACATGACATACACAAAATTAAAGCTGCTGTTTGTGATCATGAAGACTTTCTTTCCTGATTTCTTGAGCTTCTCTAAAAACTCTCCACATCCAGGATTCGATGGCAGGTACATCTCTACAATCAACGTAGCAAATATATGTCGTGAAAAACATACCCAAAGTCCATGGCCTTTGAAATCAAACCGAAATATGAAAGGCACTACTACTATCATCAATTTTCCTTATATCATCAGCTAGCATCAGTGTTTTGGTTACAAAAGCAAACAGTTCTAGTAAAGCAACCTAGTTCTATTTATCAATGCTGCTAAGCAACAACTTGGTCAGTAGCAGATATTAAGAGGGTCAAGTGGAGCACATTCTCAGGCAAAGGTACCAGACCAAAGGTTGAATACAAGATTTTTTAATAAGAAAATCACTCTTTTGCTTGAGTTCAATTTTCCTGTACAGGTTTTCTTTTGAAAAACATGTAATCAAGAAACACTAAGTATTTGTAGAGTACATGTGTCATCTAAAACACTCAGAAAATTCAGCCTCTTTGCCCCCCAGTTTTCTTGAAAACCACCACTTAGCTTGGTTCATAATCTAGAATTACAATATGAAATAACCCAATCTCAAAGTCATTTTAATGCATTGAATTGGAGCAAGACAAAAATCTTACCTAAATCATTGATTATAGCATCATACATAGCACCTCTGTAGTGAACAGCTTGTGTTGCTTTCTAAATATAGATATTAAATTGAAATTAAGTTTGCAGTGCAATTAGCTATGCCTAAGCTAAATCTTCAGATAGTAGCTTTATAAGGAAAGCAGAAAATATAACCTGTCTGAATATTCAAGTTATACCATCAAAAACAAAACATTTCACATTCAATCAAAATTTTCATAGATTGAAGTACATAGAGGAATTCTGATGAATAATTTAGCTACGATATTCCAATATTGTAGTATTTGTACAACAACTTACCTCACAGTCATTAAAAACATACTCAGCATCATATGAAATTTGGTTCTGATAAAGGTACTGCAAAAAATACAAATTTTGCAAAGAATAATACAGTAGAAACCACAAAAAGAACCTGCATTTATAGGAACCTTGAGGCTGGAATTTCATCTTTTGAGCCCTCTAAATAAGAAACCCAAAGAAGCTGAAACTGCGATTGGTTCTTAAATAATGGGTTTCCTATTGTGCAATTCAAAAGTTCAAGAGCAGAAATTTTCATAGGCTGTTTGTGTTCTGATTATTCTCTACAAAAACCAAAGCTACAGTTGTTATTCAAATACTAAAAATACTACAAGAATCTTTACAAGAAGTGTCAAGAGTTTTTGTGCTGAAAACAGTGTTAATGTGTGCAAGGCATGTACTTTATAGAACAGTGACTCTCATCTATTTTTTGCAATGCCCACTTTCTATAAGAACCTTGGTAAGAACCTTACAGGCTGGACTTGAAAATACCAATCCATTACTTAGGTTGCCTTAGAAAAACCTAGGTTCTTTTATGTGGGTATGTACTGTAGGCATAAAGCAGATGAACTTGCAATATCACCTGACAAAATTCTAAGCACACATCTACTAAACTTCTATTGAATTATTATAAAAAATTCTAAAGCACTTTGATAGGAAATATGTATTTTGCTCCTTCTGTCTACTAGAGGGATGAACAAAAACCTCATGAATAATACCTAATGGAAATTATGGTATGAGAGGTCAGGACTGTAGCTTTGAGGAACAAGCTGGGATTATGGCATTTTCAACAATAAAGACAGGGCCAACAATTTGGAGGGACATGCTTTGGTGACTATACTCTATATCAGTGGCTTTCCACTTTGTTGCTAGTGCGAAACCCAAGGAAACACTTAAGTGGCTTGAGACACCCCTGCTCGCACATCTGCACAGCAGAATTGAGCAATACCATCAATCATAGCATCTGTGAAACTGGTTATGGAATACCTGGACTATAACAATAGAGCCCTAAGGTTCTGCAGATACCCTGACTGAAAACAAATTCTCTATATCATACTGTTATAACCAAAGCTTTATAATTGGATAAGATGGCATGGAATTTTAAGAGATTCAAGGACCATCTTTGTCTGTCATTGTGGGGGGGGGGCAAATAGCTCCTCTATCCCATATTCCATTTTGCTATGCTATTGGTGTAGTAAAACCAGGGACCTTCCCTGTTTAAAGGCTGACAATAAATAAAAGACATAAGATACACACCTCTATAACATTTGTCAGCAAGCCCATAAATGGTAGAGAAAACAGATCAATGAGTTGATGAATATAGGCTCCATTTCTTCTAGTGCCTCTGCTTATCTGATCAACAGGGAGATGGGTTCCAGCATAATTATTGACAACATCCCAACTGTTTAGCTCTTGTCTCCCTCTGTACACTGTTCCAAGCTGAATATGACTGAATGAGTCAAGCTTCATCAGCAGACCTTTTCTTGTATCAAAGTGAAGCCCCCTGATTGCAAATCCTGGATCATATTTCATAGATCTGATCTGTTTTGGGTAACCAAACATGTCTATAAGATTTTTGACTGCAAAGTCATATATTGTATGGTGCAACTGGTCAGAGTAGCTGGCAATGGTGTAATCATAGTCAAACCCATATACATCAATGTACTTTAAGCTGATCTCATTATTAACAAAAACAGCATCAGCATTTATATCACTGCCATCTGTTGTTATTGTTGCTGTGGAAAATAAGATGGATAATAATAGATTAAGGGAAAGGGGGCTGTAGCAGTTACTTAAAAAATATTGGGAGCAAAAGCATCTTGAATGTTATGTATGAAGTCAAAAAGCTGTGCAGTTACTTATAGTAATTGTTATTTGGAGAAGGTGCCCACTCTGCTCTCCAGGTGTCTGCCAGTAAATGGGGGCACATAGGGGATGTGCATCATCCTCTTCCAAAATTTCAGGAGAGGTCTCCCTTTGCAGATTATAAAGCCAACATTTGTTTTTGAAGGCACATCTGGCCTAATATACACATCATCTTTATAATGTTTACTATGGCCTTGCAATTGAGGAAATACAAAGCAGCTGACCTAAATAAGGAGCAATAAGACAATGGAAAGTCTTAAGGATGTTGCCTAAGCACTTTGCCATTTCTCAATATGAAGAACGCTATAGGCAGTGATGTGCCACTTGGGAATGGGAGGTGATAACCCAAATGTTTATGAAACTGTAAGGCACTTAGTCATGGTGCAGGAACTTTACCATACCATTAATCATAGTATATCAGGGTTGACACTGCTATTTCAAAAGAAGATTTCCTGATTTTCCCTGATATTTTCTGTGAAATGCAATTCATTTTCCCCTGATTTTTCCTGATATTCTTATCATTTCTTTTGACAGATATGGGATCTAAGAGAGCCTTGATCCCTTTTTCCACAGTTTAAACTTGTGGTTCCATTAAACACAGAACAGCACTTCAAAATGATAGCAAAGGACAAAATGCTGTAAACAAAGGGAAAACTTGGCAATTGTCATACCCAACTGGATGTGTAAGTGAGCATAGAGAAAGTCACCACTCTGAAATGAAACAATAGCAACTCTAAAACTTCCCTCATTTTCCTTGATTTTTCAAAACATCTTTCTTTTTCCCCTGATTTTCCCTGAATGAAAATAAACTTCCCTGATTTTGGCTGAATTCCTTGATTTGGTGGCAACCCTGTATTTTCCGTGTTCTATTTAGTCATAGGTGGTCAAATGCTTGCAAAATGCCCCCCATGGAAATTTTCTAGGCACATCTTTGATTACAGGCAGAGCTATATTTAAGAATGTTATGTGATATCATATTTTAATGCATTGCAATACTTCATGAACAACTGCAACATGCTGCCATATTTCTGAAGTAGGAAGCTGGGAAAAACTTTTAGAAACGAGGTGAGGAGCAAAGAGGCTCTAATGCTTTAGGGTGCGTAGTATGACAAATGAAAAGCATACCTCTATAATATGATATGATAAAAATCCTTAAAGAGGATGCCCCAATCACCACAGGTGCTTTTCATGGGGGTCCTCAAATTAAAATCTACAATGTGGGAAAGCATGGAAATTATTATTGAAACTAGACCTCCCCATGGAACCATGGAAGGGTCAGGGAAGATATAGAGGGAGTGGGTGCGAGAAGTGGGCTAAAGGATGCCATCTAATAAGGTTGTATTCCTTACCGTATGCTTTTGCTTTTAGTCGCTCATAATGACTCTTTAAGTCGTAAACAGATATGGAATTGACTTCGAATATATTTACAACATTTGACGATGCCTCCATGAATTTACTGTGGCTATGGAGATCTGCATTTCGTGCAAGTGGTGTTTTGTAGCACTGGCGAATGCTCCCAAGTAACGCTGGCGACAACAGCTTTCCTTGAAGTTTCTTCATGCTTTTACTCGAAGCCCAAACTTGATATAGCATATTATCTTGTACCTACGAGTCTATTGCTCTCTTCGTCCTGTTCAATACCATACAATTGGCTCTCAGCGTACGCGTGACTGCAAAGGGTGCTTGCATTCTCCTTTCATAACATTGACCTTTATCAATGAAGGACGTGAGACGGAGATGAATGCCTTATAGCTATACATTCATGTTGATCTACCGTTTCCAAATTATTTATCTCACGAGCTACCACCCGCAGAAAAACATCATTAGGCAAATCCCAAGTACACCATTATCCCAAGACAAAAGGAACTTTGTGATGTAACATTAGGCAGCTTTAAAACGAGGCTGCAAAAACACCATAACAGAGAGAGAGTAGAAATTTTGCTCAAGATTTATGAATGGAGTGGGAATGAACTTCACACAATAGTCTGTATTTAGTGGGCGCTAGTAAATGAAACTCTGGGTGAAAGTGTTACAAATTTGGAATAGGGGCCCCTACTATTGGGTGATAAAAAGTGGATCGTACCCGTGGGCAACTGAAAGCAATAAAATATACGATTTGCGAATGACATGCTAAGTGTTTAAAACAGGTGCACGCAGCTGCACTAGAAAAATAATTTATTGATGCCAATATGGTAAAGAAAAGCTAGAAAAATTCCCAAGGAGCTTTATAATGAAGGCAATGTTTCCTGCATTAAAGTCTGTAGAATTATGAGCAAAAGCAACGGGTGAATCTACTGTATTTCATGAGATCTTTGGGAGAAGAACAATTAAAAGGGTGTAATGCAGCGGCCATGCGTGGTCGTTATCGACAAAAATAACTAAAAGTGTGCAAGAGCGTGTCACTGTACATCAACTAAACTTACATAAATGGCAGTGAAAGTCAACTGTGACACAACTGACGGAAAATCGAGAGATTTCAGGGCAACAGAATGATCCCCTAGTGTTTCTAAAATGACAGAGTAGCAATTCCAAATGATATAAATTGCTTTTCAAAAAATGTGAAAGGCTATTGGAAAGAAATAGCGAGTTCTAATTGAGCGCTAAGGTTCTAGTCTCCTGAAAGGATCAAGTTCGCGAATTAGATATTGGTGAAAATTTGCAAGATTCTCTCACATAAATTCAATCACTTTGCAAGATAGATCAAAATAAGTAAAACAGTTTCTCATTGCCTAGATGTAAAATTGATACTAAGGCCTAACAACAATAGCTACTAACTCTATCTTTGTCAATACACGTACAGTACTTGGGAAGTTACGGGATAAACACATTCTTCAATCAGTAGCTGTTCGTTTCATGCGATTACTGCTGGATTAGCCTGATAATTAAGGAGTTTTAGGACTCAATAGAAGATCCCAAAGCAATTAAAAAATTCAAGAAACCGAGCTGTGCAAAAATTGGTCATTCTTGTTAACAGGTGTGAATGCATTTTTTTGTCTGACTGTCTTTTTGCATACACAAGGCTAGGCACAGATAGACAATCCGCTACAGGGCAGAAAAATTTATGATTTTGACAAAGATGCTGCGAGTGTTGCTAGGAAAAATGATATGAAATTTTCAAGCAACTGTGAAAGCTGCAATGTCTAAAATTTTAAGCAACTGAGGCATGTGTGAAGGGTCTGGTTGCTTATTGGAAAAAGTTCACTAGCTTTTCAGCTAATTGCTACATTAGGCCGACAATATCAAATTAAGGTATAGTAAAACAGTCAAGGTACAACTAATTTGGCTTTTAGTGAAGCAGGCTCGAAGTAACTATGAGCCATTAATATGCTTGTTAAAATCCTATCTTAATAGCCATATTTAAATATATACATCTCTACATGCATTTAGCACTGCAAAACAACTGCTAAAAGATAATTTACATTGCATATTTCAGCAGAAACCCACATGTATCAATCAGGCATGTACCTGCAGGAAGGCAAGGGAAGCAATGCCCCCCAAATGAAAAATTTTGCATGGTTTGGCACCCCCTAAATAGACTTATTAACCTGGAGACTTCCATAACAAAATATGGTTTTTGCCCCTCAAAATTGATTGTATAGGCAGGCTTTGCTCTTTCGGGACATTTCTTCCAGTTATGTGCTTGGTATTAATACATCCTAATAAAGAGACTTGAGTCAGAGTAATTTTCAAAAACATTATCTTGGAAACTGCTTGCAACAATTTTGAAGACAGAAAGAAATCAACAAAAAATCCCTCTAGCATTCCAAGTGTTTTCAAACTTGTTGTTCCTGAAATTCAAGATACATATGGTAATTACCAAAGTTTGGTTGCAGCTGAGACTCAAGCCTCTTAAAACATGGGGATTTCCACTGAACTGTAAACAACTAACAGCCATTCTATTTAAATAGGAATTAATGCTGATTGTTAATTTACTGACTTCTAGAAAAATATTGATATTTACAAAAGTGCACTGTGCTAAAATCACACTCAAAATAAATTAATGCAATATTCAACAGAAAGATTGACTTTAATCTTGGGCATCATCTTCTTCTTCAACTGCTTCGCCCTTCTTTAACTTAGCGATTATCTGAAAATTAACGACAGTTGTTGGTAACTATGAAACATCAACTAAAGGGTGAACTATCATGAAATACACTCTTAACACAGACAAACAAAAATTGCTTTCTTTACTCTACAAAAAAGCCAGACAAAATTCAACAAAGTAATAGATACTACAGCAAGGATCGCACGACTTATGACTTTTAACTTATGACTTGTGATCCACGACAGCACCCCGCATATGGACAGCGGACAAGGTGCTTCTGCTTCCAGTGAATTTCACGCATGGGACATAGAGCGTAATTTGGTGAAGTGTGGATTATCACAGGCTACAGCAAAAAAATCCCAATACTATCGAAGAAAAATGCTATCCCGCGTCAAAGTCCTTTCCCGCGCTCAATGGCGCATAGGGCGGCGCCTATCTCCGTTTCTATAGCCCTAGGCCACGCGTCTGCGAATCCAGTGAAAGCTGCAGCGGGGGGCTGGTCCACTGGTAGCTCCGCGAATTTAACTTTCCCAATCCATTCTCATATGTCGAGCGCCAGACGAGAAGGCAGTGAGTACCATTTTTAAAGTCTATGGTATGACTCAGCCGGGACTCGAACTTACGATTTACCGGCTATGAGGCAGACGCTCTACCACTGGGCCATCACTCCGGTTATCACTACTGCATAGTTATACATAATTCATAAACTTTTACCACATAATTATGCAGGATGCATGTACCATTACCTAATTATGCAGAACGCATATGATAAGTCACAACAGCAGTTCTCCTTAGTTGAGGCGTTTCCATCTGCTATTGACGAACAACGGCAACAAAGAGTAATGATACACATAATGGAAAGGAGCAGAAGATAACAAAACAGCGGCCGTATGAAATCAGTGGTAAGGCAGGATGCTTATCGAGCTAGATGTCATTGGCCTCTAGGAGACACATAAAAACTCCAAAAATATTATATTAGAAGTGTATACCGTATATCTTCGAATATAAGTCCAGGTTTTTTTATCAAAAATGAAATCTTACTTCTTTATCTCGACTTATATTCGAGTCCACCAATATTCAGTTTCGATATTCGAAACTACCATTTATATTCTATTTTGTGTATCCGGGAGCTACTAAGCGTGTTCAGATGATATGTTAAACGACGAACAGAGAAGGCAACTGTTCGAAGAATCAGACCATGAAGATTTTTATGGTTTTGAGTGACATCGAACAGTGTTTTTTTTAATAAAAAAAGATTGTTTGGTAATTATTCTTTCTTCTACTTTACTTCTTTCTTACATCATTTTTCGGCTCGACTTATATTCGAGGCAATGAAAAAACCTTGATTTATGGCTAGAAATTTACCTCGACTTACATTCGACGTCGACCTATATTCGAAGATATACGGTAGTAGACAAAACTTACTGCTTTGAGTTTTGCGACTTCTTTGCTCTCCGCATTCTTACTTGCATCATTGGTAATCAATTTCACTCTCGAGGCATACCTAAAAATGTGAGCGAGTGTATATATACGTTTTAGATAATATTAGTCAATAGTCTGTTGGTACTACCAAACTATACTACAGCACGAAAAAGCGCCAACATTCTTTTGACATACTTAAAAGCTCTTTTCGTCCGACACTCGTCAGAGTATGAAAACGTCGGATAGTGACCAAAAGGTTAACTGAAATATATATCCAGATGCGGTTACATGTGATAGGATACATCTAATTGGCCCCAAGAGTGGCCAATTACGACCTATTAACCATTGTTCACTTGAAGAGTCCTAATGAGAAAAGGAACCCTTTTTGCCTACACAAGACTGGGTTTTGAGTCTTGATGTAAACAAGTTCCAAAACACTTAAATGAAAACACAATATTAGTCCTATCAGCGACTAAGTAAATTACATTATTTTCTCTATAAGAATAAGTTTATAAGAATATAGGCTGTTATACCTAGCTTTTTCAGCTAATTTAGGCCTACTATGCATACCGCACCAGGCATGGGACCCCTAATTTAACGCCCCTTCCGAAAGACGGCGGAGTGAGCTGTTTTGGTCGTTCATCTGGAAGGTCGCCCATCCAGTTTCTGACCCTACACAGCCATGGTTAACTTTAGTTAAGCTAATGGAATTGGCTGGATTGCTTGGCCACTCACCCCACTACTGTGGAGGCGCATACCCCATAAAGCACTGCGATGTCTTAGGATAATCACGCGGGAAAGAAGAGCTGTGGAAGAGCTGAGACTCACCCCGCAATACTACTGCTATACTACTGCTGGTAGATTAATTTATGCACTTTCGATACAATAGTTATTGCTTTGCTACACTTTTGTTTTGCTTCATGAAGAAGTAACACATCAACAATCATTTGAATAAATTCTTTTGATTTTCATGCAAAACTAAACCTTTGGAGCTACATCTTTGGCACTTAAGAATGATTTGAGGAGAATCTCTGTGTATTTCGACCCCCCCGTTTATTTGGCACTGGAGAGTATACATTCTTTTTTAAACGAATACCCAGTGTTTGCTGAGCCTCAATATTCTCAAGCTATTCTGCTTTTTAAGCCTAAGCTTTAGGCTAAAAAGCAGAATAAGGCTTAAGCCTTAGGCTAAAAGGCAGAGTAAGGCTTAAGCCTAAGCCTTAGGCTAAAAAGCAGAATAAGGCTTAAGCCTAAGCCTTAGGCTAAAAAGCAGAATAAGGCTTAAGGCTTAGGCTAAAAAGGAGAATAAGGCTTAACCTTAAGGCTTAGCCTAAAAAGCAGAATAAGGCTTAAGCCTAAGCCTAAGCCTT
>WIPJ01001228.1:253925-266115 GCA_018155075.1 Cassiopea andromeda | reverse complement strand
CAAAGAGAGGAAATAAAATGAAGGTTTTGTACAAAGTAAATTTCCTTAAAATCAATAAACGGGGGGTTGGAAAACAATCGAAAAATTAATAAGTGGGGGGACGTTCATTTGGCTCCTGGGAGTATAGGCCTTGAGACAAGTAGTTGCTAGTAGTATAGGGGAGCGTCAGTGAACAATCTTTAAACACAAACCCCACAAAGCTTTCTGGAAGCCAAATATGGAATACGTGTAATTGAAATACCACTCAAAATTATGCAAGCAAAATCGAAAAAAGGACATCGTCACTTGGCGTTAAGTTGAATTTCTGGTACAGCAACTGGGGTAACATAAGAAGAGGCTTCTCCCTATATCTCAAATTGATACTCACGTTAAAGAAGTGATTGTTTCATCACAGTTGTAATCAGCAGGAGATACGTTGACAAACATAAGTGTTTTCGCATTTCCACCTTAAAAGGAAATCACCATATTATGGTACTTCAGTGAATTAAATAAGCTGCGAGTTGAAGATAGAAAGTTTCCAACGTTGTGGAGTTGCTACTTTATAGTTGAATGCTCATTCACAATATGGTAAAAAAGAGGAACAGCATCATCCTGGGACGTACAAAGCATTATAAAAGTGGTGGGGGGTACATGGATTGAGGGTCACCTTGGCAGGGTTTCTGGAAGTGAGATTGAATACTTTATCTGGGGGGTAGAGCACTTAATGAAACGACAAAACATTTTTGCATGATGAAAAAGGTTAATATTGCGCCAGTCCTTATATGTAACTAAGCTGGTAGGGTCCATGACGCTCACCTGGGAAATTTTGAAACCTAGACCTTCTGAAATCGCGGGGAAACGTGTATTTTCTATTTATTTTTGCATCTTCAAAGTTTTCACGGAGGCAACTAAGCTACAAGAAAAGGGGCACTTTGCTCGGATCTTTGAAAAGGGGGACACGTGAGTCCTGTGCCCCTGGTTCCTACGTCCATGGAATCACCTAATGAGGTGTATATGGAGCCAGTTGATGTGGCCAGGCAAAATGCTTTGCCAAAACTGATTCACGAGAATTGACAAAAAATATGCGATGCAATGAAATTTTGCGGAGTTTTATGATGTCAATTTTCGGCACAAACATTTTACTTCCAGGCCCTTTTCCTTTTACATGCTTTTGCTTTCTTGTATATTTGTATTTTAAGTACTGATGGAAGAAAAATTTGTCTCTTACCAAGAGAGTCTTGCATAAGAAGTGTCAGCTTGTTGTTACGATAAGGAATAAATGACTGTTCACTTGACAAGGCAGAAATGACATCACCAAGAGCACTCAGACTCTTGTTAATGGATTGAGCTTCCTACGATAAACAAGAGTCTTACTAAATGCTTCAATGTATTGCTGGCTCTATTGCAAAAAACAACAATTCAAAAGGCTTTCCCATCTGCCTAAACCCTACTCATATGCGGGTAGACTAGTACCAAAAAGTAAAAGAGGAGGACCGTAGTAGGGGTCGCTACTTAGGAGAAAAAACGTGCTGAAAATAACTTTGAAATAACAGCGATCTGTGAAGCTTTAAAATTCACGATTTCCTGGGCTTTTACAGAAAAAACCCACTATTTAAGTCCCTTTTAAATTTCGTCCTCTTTCTTCTCCGTGGAAATAAACGAAATACGTACTTTCAATTGTTCCGGCGTGGCACCAGTTTTTGCCGCTCTTTCTGAACCAGCCAAATCGACCAAGCTGAGCTGGAACGGAGGAGGCTTCATCATCATCAAAAGTAAAAAGCAATTATTTGTAGGTTCATTCATAAAAAATAAAAATAACTTTTAATACTTTGCAATGATAAAAAACCAATAAACTAATATTGAATGATAATTATGATTCATACCTTTCCTTTGGTCACCGCCCCTGAGGTTCTGTTTATGGCTTCCACAATAATGCTTACAACTAAATGAGACCTTGAAGATTCAGCATTCATTTCTGGTAAAACAACAGAAACATCGATAAGTACAACGGGAAAATCAAAGCCTCAATGACAATTGTTTACACGTGTTTTTTATAAGAAAAAAGTTTAGAAAAATACGGTGTCGTGTAGACGCATGAATGCGATATGATTTCATACCTGATTGACAATGAGGTCGATCTTGCTGTTGAAAAAAATTGTTGAATATGGCCTCAATGTCAATCGGTGTGAATGCATACTGGATACATGCGTCTACACGATACCGTATTCAATCTGTACCGTATTCATGTGCGTATTGATTCTACATCGGATTCATCATCGTCATCGTATAGACGAAAAGGCAATACGTTACGAAAACATATCGGATTAATTTCAATCCGATATCATGTAAATGGGGTCTTAAAGCATTGATTTGAAGTAGGAAGAGTGAAAAAGATCCTTTCCATTGTACCTTTGTCAATTAGACGGTTTAAAATCAATATGGATAAGCCACATCATTCAGCACTTACTTGTTGATGATATGTGTCTTGTAGACGATCCTTTTTCAAATAAACTCATCAATTCAACGGCGTTGCCTGCTTGATGAACCACCGCACCCTGAACGACTACCATACCCTACAGTAAACAAAGGTAACTAAATAATGAGGAATGAACTATCAATAAAGAACAACAAAAAATATGTTCAAAAGTAGCAGCATCATTCATAGGAGTCGGATAGGCCGTTCGACAGAGTGATGGTGGAAATTTTCCCTCAAAAACGCTTACACGGAATTAAAACGATACATCAAATAGTAGGAACAAAATTAAGGCAAACCAAATTAATGCGAATTGGCTAAAAAAACAGCGTATCGTGTACATTAATTAACGTGGATGGAATTGTGTCATTCCAAGTTTACCTCGTGGACTTCTCCATGAATCAGAAAGAAAAACAACAGATTTACAACGAATCACATTGTATATATGATTTTGGTTCTCAATAAATCCTATTCTTGTATAATGTTGATAATTTTCAAATCTTTTCTGCTTTTTTGTCACGTCCACATTAAAGCCAAGACTTCGGGACTTTCTTTTGACGAAGTGTTCAAATTTACGTTCTAATAACTAACGCGGTAGAAAAATTAACGCGAAATAAATCAACATTGGTGGAGAAAAAATCGCATTAACTAATGTATCGCCTCAATTTCGTGTAAATATCGTGTGGTTTAGTGCGTTGTAACATGGCTACGAATGAAGAAAGTCTCCTCATGACAAAGATTCTTTACAGAGCAGTTAGCTGGCTTTTGTGGCAGTGAAGACACTGATCTAAGGCACACAGTTCGAAGTAATTCTAAAAGGCCAAAAGTATAGATTGATGCGGAAAATATGTTTACGTTGTCGGTCTATCTTCTTTGTTGAAATATTTGTTAAGTGCACGATGAGTGATGGAGTATGCTTCAAGATGCTTAGAGGACAAACCATACTCGATACTCGATTTTACCTCCGTTTCCCCCAAAATGCTTGGGGCTTGGAGGGGACCTCTGAGAGGACTTTAGTTCTGGCGCAAGCATTTAGGACCGGATGCCCTTCCTGACGTCACCAATGGCATGCGGTGGGCCTCGAACACAGGATCATGTGCTAAAATAGTTTCTATCCAGTAATGGAGTACAGAAGTAAGATTTTTTCAATCGGATGCCCTTTCCTCAATCAAGACAGATTTTGCCTTGAACGTAATTTAACATATTCTAGTAACAGAAAAAATGCTATAAATTTTTCTCTTTATTCATGGCTAATAAAATAAACCATAAACTTCAAAAAGGCTGCAACTGTCAACCTTACCTTTTTGTCTTTCTTAATGTCCAACTTTGTCTGAATATTTTCGTCAAGAAATTCAACAACGAAGATATTTGGATAACACAATATAATTCATAATAAAAATCCTACAGATTTGATTTCTATTTACAGAAGAAAGAAGCTCAGAGGCGGAAATGAAGGGGAGCAAAGTGCCGCCCCAGGTGCCATCGAGTCGACAAATTCTCGCCAAAATTAGTAAAATCAATGGCCAAATACACGATTTTTAACAAGAAAATCATATTTTTGTTTGAGCCTTAATTTTCTTGTGCACTTTTTCTCATGAGAAACACGTATAATCGACAAATATGCCGAAGTATTTGTTCAGCACACGTGTTTATTCTAAAATACTCTGCAAATTCAGCCTCTCCTTCCCCAAATTCAGCCTCTCTTTCACCCATCCCGATTTTTCTTGAAAAACCCCTACTGAAGAAGCTAATTGCTTTTCAAAACAGCTATGGATCAAAAAGAAGGAGGCGTGGACTACCTAAGTAATGAAACAATGACATACTCCATCCAGGTACATGTTCCAACTGGCACAATACATATACGATGCCAAACTCACATCTTGTGGTCTATAATAATTTTGCATCCAATAGCAAATAAATGAACAAGGGTACACTTTTACATACTAGACACAAGTCACTATACCTCACAGCATGTTAGATTTATCTAAAATGGGACTAGCTCAATGACTTTAAGTCAGAATTACAGACGAAAAAATACAACCTGGCAGCTCCAAATGTAAAATACCGTAAAATCCCAAACATAAGCCCCCCTGAATATAGGTCGCCCTGTAAACTAACCCAAATATCCTTTCGAATGTAAGCTCCCTCCGAATATAAGTTCAAGGCTTACATTTGGGATTCTGTGTGTATGGTAGAGATAATGAATGAACATGGACAGAGCATCTAAAGAGCCTCAATATTTACTTTTATTCTTTTGTGAAGTTATACACATCAAATGTTGTTATTAGTTTATTTGATTGGACACCGAATGGGGAATTTCGTCGGCATACATAAGTCAATTGTTAACCTAAAATACCCTGCGAACATAAGCCCCTCCCCCGAAGAAAAGCCCATCAAAAATGATTAAGAATCTCTATAAGCCCAGGGCTTAAACTTAGGGTATGCAACATAAGCAAACAGAAAGCAAAAGATCACTGTAACTTATTAATTAATAAGATATGAATTAATTGACTAATAGTGATTCATCATAGTACAATCTTGTTAACATAAATTATCATTCCTCAAACACTTTATTCATAAATTTTAAAATACTTATCCTAACTTATCAATAAAAATCTGGACTGTAATTCATTATTTGATAAAGGATACATCCTTGTTTGTTGCAAACAGATCAATGAGTTTGTCCATGTACAATTCTAACATGTACAGTTCAACTCTAAAGTCAAACTTGTTCCTGAAACACAAAATGAAAACATGATAGCTATTACAAAGCATGAACAAACTTCTAAAATCCCTCCAAACTTTTTAGCACAATGCTGCAATATACTAGAGCCTACATGGGAGGACGGTTCGGAATTAACTCGAGTTACGAAGCAAGAATGCAAAAATCAATGCAAACACATTTATAATCATAGTTTTGGTCGCTTGTGAGATGAAAGACTTTTCCTAATCATGTACTAAAATCTGTCTTTAAAAAGCAAGCAAAGTACGCAAATTTCAGCAACGAATATCCCATTCAACATACAACAGACTTTTGGACGACATTTTTGAATAGATATCGATGATACATCCATGGGTAAACCTTCATTAAGTACCATACTCAATTTTGCATTAAACTATAACAGACTGCAAATTAGCACCAGTAAAACTTCAGTCTCTACTTACTTGTTTTCTTCCAAAAGTTCAAACAATTGCTGGAAGGCTCTTGGAGCAATACCAGGGAACTTCTGTTCCTTGTCACCAATGACGGTGAAAGTTTTACCAGAACCAGTTTGACCATATGCAAATATGCAGACGTTATAGCCGTCTACGGCTGACTGAATTAACATCTGCAAAAAACGCAAGATCATTCCATAAATGCATACAGCTAGAGCAGGGTGGCCAAAAGTGAAATGAAATTTTTTTCCAGGGTTTTCCAGGGGGGATTATTTGCAAAATTTCAAGGGCTTTCCAGGGTATTTTTGTCTATGTTTTCGAGGAAAAATATGATTATCAAGTATAGATCTTCGGCCTGTACCCATCCACCTTTCGTTCTACGTGCTACTTGAAATTTTGTGCCCGTTGTTGGAAAAAGAGGCTGCCGCCACAAGACAAATGATACGCTGGTTTCCCCCAATAAACTCACAGATCCTCCTCCCCTGCGTTACAAGAACAAAAAATGCAACAGCACTGCAAGACCAAAAATTGACGCACGGAAAATCTGCTTCAGAGCATAATTTTTCAGGGGTATGTTGCAATTTCAGGGTTTTCCAGGGTATTTTTCCAGGGGAAAAGAAAATTCAGGGTTCTTCAGAGTCCCAGGGTTTCCAGGGTTTGTTGGCCACCTTGTAGAGGTGACAGATGAAGGTGAATGAGATTACAATAACGTTATAAAAGTTGGCCGTAGTGGAAATGATGACTATGACTTAAGGATCCTAATGATAAACATTTACTGCACTTATGCCATAGTACCAAAATTACGTTTATTTCTCATCATAATGCTACCACTGATCATTAATAACGGTGATCACAGAATAATCAAACTGATTGTACTGATTGCAGTCATGAATCCAGCTTTCAACAGATAGGACGGCAACCAGACCGGATAGGTTTGGCAGCCACACCTACATCTCTGCCAAAAGTCCTTGGAACACCAATTAATGAATGCATAATTTCTGATAAAAATGATTTTCTAATCCATGAAGAACGATCGAAATCCTCTTCCCCCCAAAAACAATGTTGGATCAAGTGTTTATTTGTCAGAGAAGGGTCTGCAAGCATAGCAGCTTTTTCTGTACCTTTCAACACTGTATATAACAACATTGTTTTGAGGGGGGAGAGGGAGATACTACTAAATGAGCAGCAGAAATAATGCAAGTGTTCTAAGACTTTTGGCAGAGACTGTAAATATAAAGTCGCCATTGGACACACAGGAAAAGGGAGGATCTTGAGGGTTTTGATCAGAAAAGTCTTTATGAACGAGATTCAAGGTTATGGAAGGGCAAGGGCGGGTAAGATTTGTTACCTGGGTGGGCAATGCCCAATACGCCCCCCTGGCTTGGTGGCTGAGTGATTGCCATCATGACGAGTCTTGATCATGAATAACGGCAATCACTGAATAGTCAAAAGGACTGAAGTGATTGCAATCATGACTAACATTGACATCAGATCAAAGCCAAACGAATACTTACACTAGTATCCTCAAATACTTTTTCTTGTGTCGATTCAGGCATAAATACGGCATCGTACTGGAATTCTTTCGGTCCACGTTGCGTATCAACAATCAATGTGTACTCATCAGGTGATTTCAACACGCTGAAGTTACCCTACAAGGTACAAGCAGATACACGTAAAAATGCTTGAACAAGAATCCAAAAGCTATTACATCACCAGATAAAATATACTAAATGTGTATCAAAGAAATATACGATACTGATGATATCAGATAGGCTCCACATAAACATCCAATAATTCCTTTTCAAAGGCGATACAAAAACTCTCAGTAGAAATGAAAGTAGAACAAAAGCTGTAGATATATGGAACTCTATGCCACATACCCTGTCTTTTTCTGAAGTGCTCAGTGGTCGACACCTTGCATAAACGCGAATTTTTCCTTTCATATCCTCAACCATGTTATAGTATTTCTTCCTCAATATCTATGAGACGAACAAAACAGTTCTCAATGGTATTACTAGCAGAAATTACCAAACTGGATAAAATATCTATAAGAAATACTGTTGTCATGATGCAAAATGCTTCTCCAAAATACATTGGTCGTAAAATCTGTTTCACGCTGCCTACCTTCATGAAAAGAGCAATAGAGATGAGCCTACCCTTTCGCTGTTGTAGTTCTCGCTAAGAACTTTATTTTCTTCCGTCAGCTTTTTACAATTTACTTCTAGCTCTTCCACCTTTGCCATAGCATCAGCTCCTTGCTGTAAAGTTGAAAAAAGAAAACAATTTAACTAAAACAGTAAGGCAAGTCATTTTTCGACTGGAAAGAAACTACATCAAGGAATTTTGAAGGCTTTTGCTCGCGATCACTTTCAAAGAGTTTACTAGCCGTACACACAAGTTGACATATTAACTATAATCGGTACAAAAATACAAAACTGGATACGTAAATAGTCAGTTGATACTACAGAACTTTACCACAGCACAAAAAAGCGGCAACACTCTTTTGACGCACTTAAAAGCTTTTTTCGTCCGACACTCACCAGAGTATGAAAACGTCGGATAGTGACCCAAAGGTTAACCGAAATATATATCCAGAAGCAGTTAATGTATATCCATTAACAGTCCGACACATAAAATAATAATACTTTCGACATACCTTGGCAGCAACTCCAAGTTTGGCCATTTCATCTTCCTTTCTTTTGACTTCAGCATTTGCTTCTGATAATTCCTTATGAAGATGACATGCAGTAAGAATACTTAAGATTATATTTACCATATTACATAATCCGTTTACGATATTTATCCTCAAATATCATTCCCAGAACCAGCTGAATAAGATATCAAAAGACACGTAGTTATGATGGCTGTCACATAGGGGTTGTATACAGGGTCAAGGCACGTTATTCTAGACACTTTTCCCCTCCGTAACATTTCATATGTCTTACATTTATAGAGAAATTAAAAATTTTCATTTTTTTGATTTATGTAATGCCTTAGTATTATTAGGTATCTACTACATGATAATAAACTCATTTAATAAGAGTAAATCGGTCAAGAGATACAGGGAATTAAATTCTCTGATTTTCTACTCCGTAACATTCCAAAAGTACTATGTTTTGACCCTGAATCACTTGTACAGCCTTCTGAGATATCATTGTGTGGTTTTTGGCCAACTACCTTCGAGATACACAAGGACCAATATGAAAATCAAATGATTTTATCCCAATGCGCATTCTCTCAAGCAAACAGGTGTTGGGAGCTGGGAGGTAAACTTACTTTCTTTAAGCCAGCCAAGTCCTCCTCAGTTTTAGTAAGATCCCCTTTGAGCTTCTCTGTTCTTTTCTTCTCTGTTTCCAAAGTCTTCTGCAACTCTGCAATGATAAGAGCAAGAGAAAATGCTACAATCAGTGACTGAAAAAGGGTAGAGGATTTCAAACAAAGAAATTATTCGTAACTTAATTCTTATAGCACCCGTCTTTGCAATAAAAATTCGCAACAATAACTCCCAAAAATAATTTAAATTAAGTATTTTTATAATACACGTTGTTATAAAAAGATCTCAAGAGGAAAAAGAAAAACCTAACATGATTTTATCAGTGAATGGAATTTCCTTCAAACTCTCATCTTAGAAAAACGTACCACAAAATTAAGGAAATAAAAGGATACGAACATAAAAAGTAAAAAAAATATAATATCTCTATTAATTTATATAACAGTACATGTAGTTCTTGATGCTACTGCTTATAAAAATCTAAGAAATGCTAAGAGCTAATTACAAAGAAGAATTATTTAATTACCTGTCATTTTTTTCTCTTGTTTTTTAGCTGCAATTTTCTACGAACAAATGAAACAAAATTAACTTTATATTAAAGAATTTTCCTCCATCATATTCTAATTAGAGGCGCTGGTCATTCTGGACCATTACTAGGTCTACCGCATAGCAAGGAGAGACCACATACTTCCACAGAAAGAATGACTGTTTGAAATGACAAAGTTTAACTAATATGAGTTATCGTTCACTTACATCTTCAGCAGATGGGCCGGCTTTGGCAGCTTTTTCTTTTGCTTCTCTAACTTCAACTTGCAGTGCTTTTATTTTTTCTTTATCTTCCTGCAAATCATGACAAAATCACCCATTACAAAACATAATAATGAACTGAAATTATTCATTTGATAGCTAGTTATCAAGAATGTAACCTATGCTTAATATGAGCTATTCCATAGAAATGACACATATCCAAAAAACTTGGAATCAATCAATTTTTTCCAAAAATGAGTTCTACATGTAGCTTTGCACTACATGCTTGTGATTCAATGGAAAAAATCTTTTTGCTGATTTTGGGTATATTTGGGGGGAATAGTAACAACAAGGATAATTAGATGGGAATAATGAAATTCTGAGTACTTTCATGCAAACATTAATGCCTTCTTTACCAGAAGTAGTACACGTTTTTTTTTTATAAGAAAATCATTATTTTGCCTGAGCCTCAATTTTCTTAACTTTTCTCGAAATTGAGCATGAGATTTTCTTAAATTTTTCTTAACTTTTACTGAAATACACTGGCTATAGTGGTTTAAGCTATCGTTAATAATACTATATACATGAATTTGAATTCCACCTTTAACATTTTGAATGCAATAACGACGAAATACCGATTTTTTTGCCTATGAAAACACTTAATTTTGGAATTTGAGCCTCGTGATTTTCTTAAGATTTTCTTAAGATTTTGACGATTTGAGCCTCATTTTCTTATAAACTTTTTTCTTATAAAAAAAACACGTGTATTTCATATCAAATGCTATGTACAATGTGGTCTTGCTGTCTGTTATGGTCGTACGCATTCATATTTTTAAGTCACATGTTTTAGTGCTATTGCAAAGGGTTGAAAACTACCTGATTCATATATGAGCGTGAACAAAATAGGATAAAGTTCATCGCGTAAAGGATACGTAGCTTCATAAACATATTCTCTTTTTAACAAGAAAAATTAAGCCATCTCAAGAAACATGGAGTATAGCAAGTTTTCTCCAAAAATCTTCAACGCAAGCACTTATTAACTACTTGCTTCTCTGACGAAATTGCTAGCATGCAATTTTCCTGCATATTAGAATTAAAAGCTACTACTAAAATCATACAAACCTTAGAAGCTTTCTTAAAAGCTTCAATTTTCTCATTTAATTTGTCATTTTCTTTTTTAAGCTTTTCCTCAGCTAGACTTGGACCTTTAGGCTCCTAGAGAAGGAAATAGTCAATTGAAACAACATACTCTTGAAAAGAACAACTATACAATTCTAAGTAAATGACTTTAGCATGAATTAGAACAAGAGACTCAAAACACGAAATCAAAATAAAAATAGGGATCTGCTTTTTTAAGATGTGCTCATAAAGAATTACAAATGCAACTCATAGGGAATTACAATTACAATTACATTACAGATACAACATGGAATAAAAGATACAAGGATACCAAAGGGAGAATGGAATTACATTACAACCCTATGGCATTAACAATCAACCTGAAGTCATTTCCAAAATGGGTGTCATGTGAAGCTGGGTAGAAAAACAATAACATGCTGATTTTGCATGAGAAATATATGCATACATTACTATCTAAGAGAAAAATGTCTGATGATAAAACCATGAGCTAAATATTTTGAGTACAGAAATGTATCTCAGCTTTTTTAGAAGTCTTGTCATGGTACTTCATAGAACAGATGCAATAATTTTTACGACAAATACCATAATTTGTAGCTAAGCTTTTTGTGAAATGAAAATAGTACAGCACCTATTTTCCACATCATCTAGAAATTCAAAGTTTCTACCATCTACATAGGTCAAGAAAAACTCAAACAAATGTCACCTTAACAACTTCCTTAGGTACAGCAGCTTGTAATGCCTTCTCCTTCGCTTCGGCTAACTGTTTCTGTAGCGTATCAATCTAGGGTAGACAAGCAAGAGCTTTTCACAAATATTCTTCAAATAATACCATAAATGCCATTTCACTAAGCTATTGAACATAGAATGCGGCTTTTGGGCAGCATTGACCTTTCATTTATTGAAAACTTCCGTTGAAATCTGCCAATTCATTCATTCATTCAGTAACTTAGTCAGCAAGTCAGTTGGTCTGCGAATTAGCAAATTACCTAATTAACTACCTAGCCATTCACTGAAAGGGTACTCTGTCAATTCGTCAGCAAGCAGTTCTAAACTCGAGATTGCTTTACCTCTGCTTCAATGCTCTTTGTTTGCCAAACAATAGGATTGACGAAAATTGATTTTACACGAAAGCAAACATTGGTACTTTACCTTCTTTTGTAGATTTCTAACATTCGCGGTGTCTTCTTTTGTTGGCTTGCTTTGCTTTCTTGTAGCTGCAGATGCTGCTGCCGCTGCTGTGGCAGCAGTTGCCAGCTTTTGCTCCAGATCTTTAACTTTTTTGTCACACTCATCCTTAACCTTCTTCCTCTCAGCCTAGAAATAACATAACGAGAAAACATTCACCTCAATGGAATGGGAGACATGACAATACGTACACATAATAGAACAGCGCTAGTGCATTCACTTCATTGTGCTTTCTCACG
>WIPJ01001228.1:200764-216799 GCA_018155075.1 Cassiopea andromeda | reverse complement strand
TCCATCCATCCACTATCTATCCACTATCTATCTACTATCTATCTACTATCTATCTACTATCTATCTACTACCCATCTACTATCTATCTACTATCTATCTACTACCCATCTATCCATCTATTCAAAATTAGGTAGATATATAAAACACTACTTTCCTCACAATGAAATGAAATGACTTATTACAATTTGCACGAAAGACAAAGCCATACTCACCCATGGAAGTCCATGCAAGGCCAATTGAAACACCAGGCGGTGTTTGATCGTAGATTCGTTCAGTATTAAATACAGGATTTCCTACAAATTTTTTCAAATTTTCGTCAGCAACTTGGATCTGCCCACCGCCTTGGTCAACAAGCATCAAAGCCGTTTTTCGAAATATCTGAAAAAGAAAGAAGAGGCATAGTAACTGTAGTAGATATAACTACAAACATACGGGAAAAACCGAATTCAACGATTCTTTGTGAGGCTTTCTACCAGGCAGGGAGAGGGTCAAGAAGGACTTAGGCCATTTTCAAAAGTGGATACACTTGAATAGATTGGGTAACTCTGATACTTAACTTTCATCTAATTAATCAAAAACTGATTCCCCCATGAGGTTGTCTTCAGTCTCCTCAGAGATGCAAGGGAACTGGTCAATCACTTAATTCAACAATTGCTACTAGTACGCTTCGCATTACTGCTGAGATGAAATCTAGACTGGTAAAAGCTAGAAATAAAGAAATAAATAAATCTAGAAATAAATAACACTAATAAGAAACAAAGCAAAACTAACAACAATAAATAAATAAATAAATCTAGAAATAAATAATACTAAAAAGAAACAAAGCAAAATTAAAAACAATAAAAATTTCGGCAAAGAGGGCCAAAGCTGATGAAAACATCTCCACATAAGAAGTTCACAACTTGAAGGAATAGTCAATTGTCATTTGTGGTTTACCTTCTCTATATGTTTTTGCAAATTTCTAACACCATTTTCCCTACAATATGATCTAATTAAAGCAGAGAGTGCTACGTCAGTCATGTCAACATCTCCTTCTTTTAATCCTGCTTGCTCCCGGGCAACTGGAATTAAATATTTCTGAAATAAAAAATAAATTGCTCAGTTAGTAAAAGTACGAGGGGCAAAATTTATGGGAATTGGCAGCCCCACTGAGAACTTTGTGGAACCTGGGACAAATGACAAACACAGGAGGATGTTATCATAAAATTTCGAACTGACAGCCAGAAAACTGCCTCATTCGGGGAGAAAGAAACTTCTCTTGTTTCTAACAATTTACTGTTTGGCTAGCAAATTCCAAGTATAATCAAAACGAGAAAATTTACAAAAATAAAGACAACATATACAAAGCCGCAAAACCCTTCATAAATTTCTGGGGCCCATTTCAGATTCGGAGTCCATGGCAATCTGCCCCCTGAAAAGAATGTATGTAGAAAAGATCACAACGATGACAGTCTTGGTGTTTGCTTTTCCATTCTTTTCTGAGAGGCACTCAAAGTTAGGCTAATTGAGTAATTGCGACTATTAGCTGTGCTTTGGCAACTGATTAAACTGGTTCATCTGGTATATAAATATTGCTATTGCCAAAATAGGTGTGTATGTGGTTAGGGTATTCATAAGTAGTTAACAACACATAATGAACTAACATACTTTTGCTATATTAAACTTTTCATCTTCAACATAACCAGAAACGTGAATCATCTCCATTCTGTCTTTTAATGGCCCAGGTATTGTATCCGTAACATTTGCAGTGCATATGAACAACACCTAAAATTACAAGGTGTAAAGCTCTATTTTCATAACAAAACTATTTGATTGCAATCAGTTCTTTCATTAAAGCCATATATCAACCGTAAGTGAAATTTGCTATGAGACTACTCGACCCCTTTGATAAAAATATCGAATTCATATGCTTTTTGTTCTCTTTCAACTTTCCAATGTTTATTTATGCATGGGCAAATTCTGGTTTCCGAATTTGTAACTAGAAATTCAAAAAAAGACTATAACGTCATATTAGTTTTCTCACAACTCCATCATTCTCAAAAGAAACTTTCACTTTTGTTTTGCATCTGCTATTGCTGTTGATGGTTTAAGCTCTTGATACAAATTTAGGCCATCAATATCAGAGCTTACGATACAAAATATTAATGGATAGACCTACATAAAGGAACTATCCTAATTAGCTAAAGTTAGGAGAAGAAAATAAAAA
Source organism: Cassiopea andromeda (assembly GCA_018155075.1). Classification (NCBI taxonomy): domain Eukaryota; kingdom Metazoa; phylum Cnidaria; class Scyphozoa; order Rhizostomeae; family Cassiopeidae; genus Cassiopea; species Cassiopea andromeda. The sequence continues at coordinate 214,593 of WIPJ01001228.1, read as the reverse complement.
TGAAAAATTATGCCATAACAAAATGGAATCCTACCTTTGAAAGATCTAATGGTACGTCTAAATAGTGGTCGAGAAAATTTACATTTTGTTCCGGATCTAGAAGTTCGAGCAAAGCGGATGCTGGATCACCTTGGATACCACGTCCAATTTTATCAACCTGCAAAATTAAGGATTTTACGGAGAGATGTAGGAGAATTACCTAGCATAGCACCCAAATATCTTTAACATAGAATTGTATATATAATTTGATAAGTAGCTACGCCAACGCTGACTCTCGAGAATGTTTGCTAAAAAATGATTCATGCTCTGATAAAATATGGTATTCTATATCTAAGTCTAATATAATACAACCTAAAATATGTTTATAACAGTCTTCATGTTTGAATGCATGTGCGAAAATATCAACAATGTAAGTCAAGTTAATAACACAAACAACAACGAGTGTATAGCAGCGTAGTATACGAAAAATCTACTCTATCGATCAGGTATAGAATACAGTTCTGAAACGAAAAACGTATATCATTTTCTGAAGTAATAACTCATGATCAGCATCCTTTTTATAGCCTTACTTTGTAATAGATATTTGAAAATCCAAACGGATTGCTACCTATATGGAATGACATAATTCCAAAAAACGCTTCTACTATCAATACTAATAAAATAAAGGGTGAAATAATCTAAAAAAGTTGAGCACTAGGACAGAAAAATTGCTTACTTCATCTATTAGAATCAAAGGGTTCTGAGTTTTCGTTTTTTTCAAGCACTGGATTATTTTTCCAGGCATAGCGCCCACGTAAGTCCTTCTGTGTCCTTTGATCTCAGCAACATCTGTCATTCCACCAACACTGAACCTGAAATACTAGGACCAATTGCAATAATTTAAGAATGAATTTTGAAAGATTCTATCTTTTAAGGCAAGGCGGTTCTACTTTGTCACTTTCTGTCTATACTCTCTCTTGTATGTTGTAAATATGAACTATATTATACTTATCTATTGATGCTAAATACTATAGTCTAACCAAAAACTAAATCAGCAAAAGTGAAAGAAAGAATCGTAATGGCACTCGAACTATTAAGCCAAATGTGAATACTTTTCTTACGTAATTGGTAGGCCTGATGACATAATTCATACTCTGAGCAAATAGGCTCGTATACTTATTACTTGCTAGTCACATTTAACCTTCAGTACAGAAAGTTGTATACTGACGCGAAACAAAACAAGCAAACATGTCGCACGAATGAAGCCTTTTGCATTGTGTCTAAATTCATGTTTACACGACCATCCTCAGTTTCCTAGCTGATAAAGAGTTGACTGGTTTATTATAAGGCGATTTTACTCCATTTTACCTCCGTTTCCCCCAATTCTTTGGGACTTGGAGAGTGCCTCAGAGAGGACTTTAGTTCTGGCACGAGCAATTGGGACCGGATGCCCTTCCTGGCGTCACCAATGGCCTGCGGTGGGCCTCGAACCCAGGACCATGTTGGTCTGAGTCGAGTGCACTACCGCAAGGCCACGGCTGCTCTACAATGGTTTTCTGTAATTACTAGACTCAAAAAGAATAGGCCAATGACAAACTATCACTAGATCAAAAAACAACTGTAATAATATACTTACACTCCTGTTTAGAGCTCTAGCAATAGATTTTGCTATACTTGTTTTACCAACCCCTGCAAAATGTCACAAGATTATATATAGACGACTAAGAGTTAATTTATAAAATTACACAAATCTGATGATCTGACAGAAGAAAGACCTTTACATATAGCTTGAAAGGTGGCAACAAGGGCTTTCAATGACATTCTAGCACTCATTAGATAAAGTAAACCATGCTCCTTTGATATTATATGCATGAAGTTTTTATAAATAACAATTAAATGTACAAGCAATACCTGGTGGTCCAGTAAAACAAAGAATTTTTCCTTGCACACTTCCGCTTAATTGTCCAACGGCGATAAACTCCTGGATAATAAAGCAATACAGTAGATTTTAAGAATCAACGGCCTTCACAACCTTGACATAAGGTATTAGATAATATATGGAAGGACTATAACGACCTACTACGTCAGATTCTACATTCATTACCAGCCCCTTCACTCACTGCACGCAGGTAAAATAGCCAAGATCAAAAGCTCTACCTACCAAAATCCTGTCTTTAATATCTTCAAGGCCATAATGGTCTTCATCTAAGATCTCTTTGGCTTTCTTGGTGTCAAAATTCTCTTCACTGTGAGCTCCCCAAGGAATGCAAGTCAACCAGTCGAGATAGTTGCGGCTTACGCTGAAAATCAAGTTACTCAGCTAAAGGCTCAAGAAATGCAACAACATACTGTATAGGTCACAAATGAAAAATAATAAATAAAAAGATTTATAGCACAGAAACAAATTCAAATACAACAGAAAAAAGGACATTTTAAACTTCTTTAATATTCTCTTCAATACCTAGCATAACAAGCCAGTTTTCATAACTTTCCTATACCCTAGGCATGAGCCACTGCTTCAAAACAACTACAGTACATCAGTTTTAGAAAAAAGCAAGGGACTTCAAATGAGATTTTTATGGGACAGGTAGAAACTGGTCATTGAATCATCATGAGAGCAATCTAGCTGTGCAATTGCTTGAAGCTTGGAAGGAAACAAACCTGAATTCTGATGAATGATTATCGAGGAATTGAATCTTGTTCATTTCTTCATCAATCACGTCTTGCACTGCTTTTGGTATATCTTTATCTTTCAATCGCTCCTTGAATTTCTCAATAACAGTATCCTTATCGTCTTTCTCAAGGCCTAACTCTTTCTTTATAATCTTTAACTGCTCTTGCAATAAATACTTTCTTTGCATCTTGTTGACTTTTTCCTCGACCTAGCAAGTCAATGAGACAGTTAAAAATTAACAAATTTGCATTTAAACAATAAGTATTTTCAAACCGTCATTGCTAATTCCTATTGGGAATTGTATGAGAATTTCAAGGTTCCCACAAACAAAAGATCCTAAGGAAACAAAAGAGGTTATGCTTTTGAGCAGTTAACAAACTTTTGTGTCACTAGTATTTTGAGATAGACCCAACAATCAAAATGAAATGATTACAGATAGCATGAAGAAAACTAGGCACATCAAACTATCGAAGGAAACTAATACATGTCAAATGCTCAAAAATCAACTGCTAATGACATAACATTTTGACAACAAATATAACACTCAAAACTTTGGCAAGGAAGACTCTCATACAAAGCTCTTAAATAAACAGATATCCACTTTTGACCAAATGTACAAATGATTAAAGCAACATCAAGATTGTTGATGAAAGAACAAAGCAGGCTCATACTTCTTTTCCTAATTTCTGCTGTAGCATACATATTGCAAGTTCTTTCTTTAACAATTCCAGTGTTAGCATAAGTCTGTTTGGTATATTGGTTTCTTCCAATACTGCTTGCAACTGAGCTGGGTCAGCACTTGTCAGAGCAGCACCTTAAAAGGCAAGTGAATACTCCTATAAGAAAACAATACCCATGCATTGCAGGGAAATGTGGCATTGTAGTTAGAGTGCATGCCTCCTGTGCAGAAGGTCTACGGTTCGAGTCTAACTCAATGCCCTGACTGAATGCTTGCTCACTGTTCACCCAACAGCAAATTGGTACCTAGTGGCAACACTGGGGAGACAAAGGTGGCAAGGAAAGTAACTGGCCACCCTACCTCACATTTTGATGGCTCAGGATAAGTGTCCTCTCTAATGGGCACTCCCCTGCATATGGGACTAACTTTACCTTTACCTTTACCCATGCATTCTATTCTAGATTTCATGGACCTATCCTCAAGTTTTAGGAGACATCTCCATACGTTTAAGAGTGAAGAAGAGATATACAGGTAGTGAAATAGAATGATCCACCACATATAGGAATATGTATCAGCTCAAAGATGTGAAATGAAGAAAACCTATCTGAACTATAAAGCAATCATGGTGATTGTCTACTAGACAGTGTCTAGTTCCAATGCTTACTCCAGTAGAAATACAAACAAGAGTATACATGTACAGGCTAAGCTAGTTCAATTATATTTCAATGCAAACACCCAACAAACCCATAGAATTAGAATCTGTGCAATTAATACATTACAACTTATGCCCTAATATACAATTCTCAAGGTTTTATCATAATGTTCAATTCTTGGCTTTAATATCACACACCAAAAAAAGAAGCTAAGACTGAATTACATACCAAAGTCAGCAAGATGAGTTGGGTTGTCAACAACTCTTTTTCCAGCTTCAATCAACTGAGCAAGTGACTCTTTGTATAAGGGGTTCAGAGCAATTATATCTCTTATTGTCTTGATAACTTCAGCTGCTGTTGCCTGAAAATACAAGCTCCTGTTTTCATATATCATAACTCTTCCAGTTTCTATCCTATGCTACTCCAAAGAGGTAATTTCTCAATACTTTTGCAGCCCTCTAAAGAATTTTGCAGCCAAAATATTTATTCCAATCCTTACTCCAAATCTGAACAAAGGATTCTAGAACTATTTGGAGTTTTTGACTCACTAGCATTTCTCAATTAACCAAGCACTAGCATTTTTCCTTGACCTAATAAAATTCTTATTCTGCATCCCTACAAAGGAATCAACAAAAGAAAAACTAAAGCCAACTAGCTATCTGGCAGATTTTTTGTACTTAATGTAAGCCCATGTGATCTATGCACAAGCTTTGAGATGCAATCATTGCAGAATCACGATCTAAAAGTATTATAATATATACTACACAAACCTTCACTTCCTGGGTCATCTGGAATGGCTCATGGTAAACATTTTCAATCTTTGCCATAAGAATAGGTTCTTTCTCAAGATTTTCATCTATTTCAAAGCCTTCTCTCCCTGGATCTATAATTGTTTCAATATCCTCTACTTTTTCTTTCTCATCTACGGAACTTGTTTCATTGGTGGATAAAGGCACTTCCTCTCCAGCCTCATCTTTGGTTCCATCAACTAGTTCTTCTGATACTATAGCTGAAATACCATTCTCTTGAATTGCCTCTGTGATTCTTATTCTTCAGAATAAATGCACTTGATTACTTTCATTAAAAAGGAGACATAGTAGACACAATATAGAAAACCAAAAAATTATACAATCACAGACTAAGAAACTGATAGGTATAGAGTACCTTGCTAAAACCTAATAGCTTAAAACATGTGACTCACTAAATGCTATCACATTACCTATTTACAAATTAACTTATTTACCATGTGAAATTACCTATTCATAAATTACCTATCTACCATGCGAAATAAAAACAAGAAGTACTTTGAACCAAACAATGCAGAAATCAAGTATGGAATAACTATATTACTAGGTCTTGCATTCCCTTTGATCTGAGGTTGAGTGCTAAATATGAATGAGCACATTTGCACCCTCAACATTAATTGACCAATTAGTGAAAGCAGTTCTATTCTAACAACATGACTGCAATAATGAAGTTTCCAAACCTTCTGTGTCCAGCTATAATCATTCGTAACTTATCCCCAGTATCGTGCATCTCTTGAACTTGCACAAAAGTTCCTGTATGATGTATGTCATCCAAACTTGTTATTGTCTCACTTTCTCTGGAGAAAAACATTTACCTTGACATGTTTTTCACAATATAATTGAATATATAACAAAATATATGTCTAAAAAAAGTTAAAAAGTAGAGCAATTTGGCGCAAACAGTGTTACATAGGAACCAGCAATGATATTCTGGCAATGCCAGGGGGTCTATGTCAACACTGGGGAACATTTAATCCTATTAAAATGAATACCCCAATGAGAAAGTTTTGAACAATACTTATGTGAAAAACAAAAACACACTCGAAAAGCACCAAGTACTGTAGCAAGCTACCAAAGAAGTGACGACATTAGCAAGGATGTTACATAAAATTGAACAGAATATCAAAGTACTGTGGAAATGAGGATCGAAGTATCAAAATGCTAATGGTGGCAAAGCTACATGATGCGAAAAGGACACTTACTTGTCATCTTTTCTCAAAAAGGCACCAGCATATGGTTGCATTAGTTTGCACTTTCGTTTAATCAGGTCAATTAATGACTTGTCTGATACCTGACAAATAATAAAGATTTTAGCAAGAATGCACAAAACATTGTCACTACATAAGGTAATACTTAACAGAGTGCTTCTGTAGAGTACTAATGAATACTATGGGTATTTGAAGGCAAATATCAAATTTCTATTGACAGAATCTATCTTATAGAAGCTGCCTATATTAGATGATAAGGAAGAATCAAATGACATATGACAGAAATGAATAGCATGCATGCTCAGTATCAAAAAATATAAAAAACCTAGAAGGAAATTACATATTTAATAAAACTAGCAAAACAACATTAAGAAAAGCAAAGAAAAGCTATAAGAAAAGCAAGCCAAAGGCCAATGGGCAAGCAACAAACAGCATTAACTGGGGCAAGATAATAACTAAGTGGATCCCACAGGACCAGAGAAGAGCTAATGAAAGATTAAATAGAAGGTGGAGAGTTTATCATGAGCAAAGGGCAGCCAGTTCTTGGAACCAGAGAATAGTAACATGAAAAGTAAAAGTAATAATGAATTGCAAAGGCTATCTGCCAGAACAGTTGTACTGGGCTAAGAGGCAGGGTAGGAAAAAAGAAAAACTGTGCCACAAGTCAGTGGTGTTATTCACCTCAATTAGCTTTACAAACTTAGGGAATATTGGGTTCCTTAGAACAGGTAAAATAGGAACTTCTGGGAAATTATCTGGCACACCAATCTGAGCTAGTGCTGTGTTACTTATGTGCTGTTGATCTGTAGCTGAAGAGTCAATGATGACTTCTGGATCCTTCTTGCTCCCACCATCATCTCTACCATCATTCCCATCTTCTGGTGCATTTCCATTTGTACTACTGAAAAGAATGGTGAAAAGAAACCTGTTTAATTTTCAACTAAAGGAAGCTTTGCTGCTACTACAATAACACTATTATATAAATTGGTAAAAATTGAGAATTAATATGCAAACTATTATAACTATAAAACAAATTTCCACCACATAAAATATGGCTAACCTTTCCAAAATTGTACATTAAAATTGCAAAAAATCTAATGTCAAAGCAAAGGATGGCCAAGTGAATATATTCTAAAAATGTTTTTGGTCTATTCTTCCCAATATCTTTACAAATAGATGTCAAAAGATAATGGGAAGGATAGACTATAAACTCATAATTTATGTTTGCAGTTGGTAATACAGTTTACTATGGAACTGTTCAGCAGTTTTAAGGGTGGGGATGGAAAGCACCTAGCAGGGGGAGGGGCAACATTTTACACACTTGGAGGGAAGTGGTGAAAAAGAAAGATCATTTTCAAAGAAGGAGAATGGAGTTTCTTCTGAAGTGCTGGAGGGGGGCAAAAATTTTTACATACAGCTGAGAGGGGGGACAAAAACAATCTGCTATATGAGAATATCTCCCCCCATAAGTAATTTATAACCCCTTTTGGACTCATAAAAAAAGATTTCATAAAACATTGTGATGCATTCCACATCCTATATGACTACATTCACTTAATGAACTACATTCAAAGTTGCTGCAGAAAAATTGCACTTAAAATATATAATTACTTGACTGTTACCTTCTACTATTGCCGTCCTTGCCTTCATTGCCTCTATTCTGCCGTGGTAAACAAGTTACTTTTTCAGCTCTAAAACAGATAGAACATTTCATATTTATCAAAACAAAAAATTTCAAGATTGGAGGTATGAGCTAAAGTCTAATAATTTAGAAATTATCTACTTCTATTGCGGGACTTATTTGGTGTCAGCAACATTTCTACCTTGATCACCTCTGAAAATAACTCATATTTGTTAAATCCACCGGTGAAAAGGTGATAACTTATCTCTCCATAACCTATTTCTCAAATGCTTGCTCAATGGACAAAAAAAGATAAAGATACCATGACATTCAATAAATACTGCAACGGTTACACCTATAGGTTACTAATAATTGATAGAAACAACACTAGTGCAACATTCACTAACATGATGTAACACCAATGTTTGCAAGATTCAACAAACAACTGAAAAGGTGATATCATGATAATCACATCCAATGTATTATGCAACAATAACAAGAAAGAACTACGGCGATCCCACGAACTATAGAGAGAACACATATTAAGTATTGCATAGAATCAAGATTTACTTTTCTTCCAGGATAGCATTGGTTGCACACGACCTGACAATCTCTTGAAATCTAAATTGCATCATCCCCCTATGGAGAAGTCCTATCTCCTGGGTTGACTTCACCAAAGTGCTTATGCAACGCATAGGCGATTGTCCACCGTTGAACCTTCCTATTTTGTTCGAGGTGCCACGGATCAGTGTCATTCCAATGAAAGACATTACTTTTTTGCGAGTAGCATTGACTAAAAAATTAGATAATAAATGTTCTTCTTGTTTTTAAACTCTAGAATCTTCCACATGAGCCACCTCAGTTTCGATAAGAGGCTAAAATTTTCTGCATGCTTTGAGCATTCAATTCAATAACTATACGTCATTAAGTTACGCATAAATAAACAAATGATTTATTGAAAACTGAGCAATATAAAATAACTTACTCTTCGACTACCAATATACTTCTTGGAAATCATTCCGATGTTTGAAGTAGCGCCTATGCAGCAGCTATTTTCAGGAAGCTAAACTGCGTAGGCCACAAGACTTAATTTCCTCATAGTATTTGCCATCCAGGAATTTTATGAATGACCGAAAATACTTTATAGTAGTGCCAATCACTGATGTCGTAAGGAATTCCAGAAAGTGCATCAGACGACGCATTTTCTTGAAGAAATGTATGGGAGGTTGCGTGTGCTCGGAGTTCCGAGTTTCAGACAAGCTATTGACCAGGAACGTGATAAAAAGCACACTGTGAGTATGTGTATATTGGTGATTGTAAATGAACAGCGCCTTTTGTTTCAAAGCAAGCACTAATCAGGGGAGGATCTATGGGGAAATGGCCCCTCCCAAACGGTAATATTTCTTAAAGCAAGCAACTGTGTTAAGAAATTTCCCCCTTAATCAAATGCCCCCAACGTTCGGCTCTGCATATGCCCCTGGCACTAATGGGAATGATTTCGAGAATCTCTACTAGAAAATGGTTGAGTGAAAACAAACACCCTCCTTCTGGAGGTGGGGTCAAATTGTACATAGAAATATGTGTAGCATGTTCTTTTTATAAAGAAAAGTCATGTTAGCAGTTCGTTTTCTGCTAGATGTGTTATTTTATTTATGGATTATATTGCAAATTTTTAATAGTTAGCCCTTTAAAAGCAACTTTGTTGAAGGGAATGAAATCTGAAATATACAAAAGATGAAAGAAAAAGATGTGCACTCCTGATTTATGCAATGTAATAATGCAAAACACAATAAGCTCCCTTTTCAGTAAACAGCTTGTATAATGCAGAATTGGAATAAAACATACTTGGTTTAATTTCATTGCAGGCCTTCCAAATACAAATTGTTTATAATGGTACCATTAAAACACTTGAAAAAAGATACAGTGAGCTTCATGAGCTACACAAAAGGGTAAGAATAATATGCTACATAACCCTGGAAGAGTGCTTTATAGACCTTTTTGAAGGTGTATGTTATTTGCTTTAACCTTGGCACCATTACTTCTTCATTTTTGATTCATTACAATGTGTCCACTTTGTATTTAGAGGATACAGCTGTAGAGTGTGTTTATTTTCATTGAATTACCATTGAATCTAAGGCTTAAGTTTGGCTTTATTTATTACTTTTCTAGACAGCTATATTGATTATGTTTTGTCTCGCTATAGCTGCAGAAGACTGTCTCACTTCGAGCAGATTTCCCATCAAAAAGATCATTCACAAGAGATTCAAAGTTTTTAGATACAAGAAGACAGGGTTTGGAAAATTATTTACAAGCTGTAATTCATGAAGGGTCTGAAGAGCTTCCAATTGAAGTATATGATTTCTTTGAGGTTGGACCTCTTGTTCAGCAAAGTAGTGATGAGTAGGTTCTTCCATGATTTTTTGGCAATGTAATTGTCTTGGTAAAAGAAATATAGCAATTATCCCATTTATTAAGAGCCTGCCTGGTCTTAGCATAAACAACCCAAGCTCTACTTAAACATATATCTAATTTTAAATAATAGAGCTAGCAAATATTTTTGCTGTCCATTGGCTCAGATTTCATGTCCACAGTTGCATCTTTTCTTTACATATATGTAGAGTATAATCATATATGATATTTCTGTTAATTTTCATTCTATTTTCATTTCTAGTGATACTGATTTGTTAGATGGAGAGACAGAACAGAAAATGTAAATACTATATGTTTTTATTTGCAATTTATTCATTTTTTGGTGTTTTTGTAAACTTTGCTCTATTTTGTGCCTTATTCTGATTATACTACCATTGTAATTAAGAACATTTCTATTCCAGGCCAGTTAGCCATCATCAGCCGGTTATTTCATTTGAGAAGAATTTGTACTTAGAGCTGTCACCTCAAGGTTTGTTATTGCTTTTTTCAGTCATGTTTCTTTGACTTTACTAGTAAGAAAGCATTCTCATAGTTCTTAGTAGTATAAGCTAGCTAGGGTATGCCAAAGTAGGGGGTGTGGGGTTGTAACACCCCACTTTTTGTCAAAGCTATTGGTAGCTCTTTCACTTGTCAGTAAAAGCTGACATAGCAATTATCAAATTTTAGTAATTTTGGGAAATTTTATACCCAGTAGGTAAACACCCTTATCCCATGCTCAAAATTGTTCAACACACCACTGAATTAAGCAATGCCGCAATATTTGTTCCTCTATATATACATTAACAATGTGTTGATCATTTAGCTTGATAACAATGCTAGGATGACATTTAATGCTGGCCTTCCTTGCTAAATGTACAGTATGATAAATACATTTGCTACAAATACTACAGTCACTGAATCCCATGGTGCACACCTATGGTTTCTGAGCACATTGTGAATCTTATGTGAGAACTCAACCCCTAATGCTTCATCAAAACTTTAGAATAAATGTTTTTTATTCTAGAATTAATGGAAGAAAGGCTGCTACCAGATATTGTTATGCAAGGGTCACTGGCAGGCTTCTATGATGATGCATGAAAATTGGCTAATGAAGACATTCACAGAACTTCATGTTCCAAATACTAATATCACTCAGAGAAGTCATCTCCTTTGCATTATTCATGAGTAATTGAAATCTCAAAATAAATAACAACTAGGCCCTTTCACTTAAAGGAAATATCAAAATGATCTATATCCCATAGTGCTATTGGTAACATTTGATGCACCCAACTCTGCATGTATCATAGGGTTGCTATCAGGGCTGGCACCAGCTATTGCAGACTGGGGGATCTTGGGTGCCAGCCATCACACCCTAAAATTTCAATGCAGTATAGATGTGAAACCCATTAAAAAAATCTTGCTAAAGGTCCCTCATCCCAACCCTAACATTTTCTCATCATATTTGGATGAATTAGAAATTGACCTTGGTGAAAAGAGGAGGGGAGACAAGCCCCCCAGCCCCCCTATGGTGCTGCTACTGGTTGCTATCAGTGGCAATGTCGCAGGGGGAAAGGGGTTGACATATATCCCCAGTTCTCTACATGTCTCTCTTATTTATCCAAATTCAATGAGAAAATGTTTGTGGTTGAGTGAAAGACCTCTGACAAGACTTTATTCATTTTGAGTTCATAACATTCCTATTTATCATGCTTACATCACCTCTTTTATTGCATTCTATGACATACAGATATAGTAGGATACTCACTTCCTTGCAGTAAAGTGGGTGTGGCCACAAAAGGGTGTGGTCATTTAAGGCACAATCAGTTGAAGTTCCCTCAGCCAGTGTTTTCTGGTGCTGCCCCCATTTGCTATCAGGGCTTAGTCCTGAGGTACCAAATGCCTTCTCTCTCCTAATGGTATTGCCCTCCTGTAGATGATTTATAAGTGATCTAATCACAACCCTTGCATCTATAAGCCCTGAGCTGCAGATCTCATGGTGTTTTGTGTGAAGCAGTAGTACAAAATTACTTGAAGCAAGAGAATTGCAATTTCTGTAAGATTTTAGATTAAAAAATGTTTGAATTTCTATATTTTTGAACTTCAATATCAACCATGCGTACAAATTTGTTATTATTTCTCCCATTCCTGAAGCTCATCTTCGTTGTATTGGTAGTCACCTTCAGATTCACTGTTATCAAGCCATTCCTCATCTGCATCATCATTTTCACTCTCATCATCTAAAGAACAGGTAAAAGTTAGACTGACTTCTACCCCTTTCTCTTTGCAAAATAACAACATTAATTAACTGATGAACTAATATTGATATTGACACTAATGAAATGCATTCATCAAGGTACCAGTAGCACTAGGTATTCTCCTCAACTTTATAATGTTAATTGGCAATTATCAGGTTACTAAAACAAATGCGGAGCTATTTGGTTACATTACTGACCAAGATGGTCAATAACTGTAGAATGGGGTGTCTCTGTGAGATGCCAGTAAAATTTGTATCCAGTGGCTCATCAAAACATGTGCCAAATTAGCATAAAAAATCTCCCAGTTAGTGCATCCTCACTAGCAATACATTGCAGGACATAGAATGCTGTTTATTTCAGGAATATTGGTAAACAAAATTAATTGTCCAGAGCGTTTAGTATTTGATGTAAAATATTACTCCTATTTCCTCCTGAGTTTACAAGCAAAATAAATCTCACTGCAGGGAAGATAATCTTGCTAGAGCCAGAATAACTTACACTGATCTTCTGAGCTACAAGCTCTGCATAGATACCCAGCACTTTCAATCATTTTAAAAGTAGGCGGCTGATCATAAAAAATAGGGGGTTGTGTCCCAGGAAGGCTACAAGTATTGTGTGCACTCTTATGTCATTTTAAGTCAAAGGAGAGGGTGGTTTTGGCAACAGTAGCTGGCAATAAATAGCCGGTAGCCACCTTCTATGGAAGCGTTAGGACTAATGCTCTGGATACCTTGGATTTGACTTCAATGAATTTTTTGTGGAGGGGGTATCAGGTTGCCCTTAAAAAATTTTTTGTCTGTGACTGTTTTTAGTAACATTAGTTGACTAATGGTCTTGGGTCCAGTACGTTGCCCTACAGAAATACATTTTACTACTGGTTTTTGCACTACAAAACGGCAACACTTCAAGGCTGGGGGGGGTGATCCAACCCCCCATACCCCCTTAACTTTCATCACTGCTTGATACATAACTAAAATTGGTTAGCATCAAATGTTTTATGGCCTCTTGAGAAAATTTAGCACACATACTAGGGCAAGTGCCACCTCACTTGTCAATTTTTATTGTAAAGCAAAGCTGTAGAAGAATAGGATTGTGTAATGGAGAAAAGATCTAGCTTCTACCTCCTTTTTATTGGTTAGCCCTGTACTTTCTGTTGCTAAAATAGTGCTTTCTATAATATTGAAATAGTTGTAAACTGCAGACCTACCAGATGGATTTCTCAAGAACTTGTTCCTCTCCTGAACTGCTCTCATTAGGATTTCTCCTAAAACGTTTCTGTGTTCACTCGTTTGCTTCTTGGAATCATTTGCTTTTGGACTAACCTATCAATATATGAATAATTTCTACTAAGTACAGTTTCTTGCACATTTCCACCAGTTCACATTTCTAGTAGTTTGGGAAAGTTATTGGAGTGATGAAGAATAAAAAAAACATAAGGGTGCTACATTGAAGTTATGGGTCTTGCTAAATTTTTATATTTCACAATATAAATGTGTATATGAAAATATGTGTATAGATATATATATATACATACATATATTTACC
>WIPJ01001228.1:179346-197245 GCA_018155075.1 Cassiopea andromeda | reverse complement strand
ATCCATCTATCCATCCATCCATCCATCCATCCATCCGTCCATCCATCCATCCATCCATCCATCCATCTATCTATCTATCTATCTATCTATCTATCTATCTATCTACCTATATATTTATCTATCCATCTCTAATGTCCAGAAATCCATTTAAGCGCATTACGGCACACAAATTGTTAGTGGTTAGTCAAGAAAAAGAAAACAATTTTAACTACAGACACACGAGTGCACATAAACAGTTAAGCTTATAATAAGATGAACTTTATGGGAAGTCTAAATTAAACTTTTAAGCTATATGGGACACCTGAAATGATATTCACAGATCAGGCACATTACATCTTTACAATGGTAGATGTGATTTTAGAAGATGAGCTGGTAGATGTTTTTAGAAGATGAGCTGGTAGATGTGATTTTAGAAGATGAGCTGGTAGATGCGATTTTAGAAGATGAGCTGGTAGATGTGATTTTAGAAGACGAGCGATGCAAACAAAGTGCTAATTTCCCATAAATTATAACGCTTTATGAAGATAATCACAAATGTATTAAAATATTATATAAACATGACTTACCGAAACTGATTGACTATAGCCTCGAGTTGATTCATTTGATGACTGAGTGATCTTTCCTGAGGAATTCGCTGTCACTACAGAACCTGGAGAATTTTGCCTGTCCTCTTCAAATCCATGCATCTGTTGCTCTGCTTTTGGGAACTGTAGCTTATCAACAGAGGGCAAAGATGGAAACGATGAATCTGACCCTGATTCCTGATACAAAGTTGACCTTAAAGTGGTTAACTCTGGTGGAGGAGGTGCATCAATAGACGTCGAGGAACAATGCCCCGGTCCTGGTTGTTCAAAGCTCCTCCTCCTCCATGCGGCATGGGTCTTGTGAAAAAGACCCCTACTGCTGCTTGCAGTTGGCTGGGCATTTGCTGCAAAAGTATTCAAGCTCTTTGCTGAATGATCACTTTGGAGCTGTGAGTGTGACGGCAAGGCACTGAAACTTCTAGAAGTGCACACCCATTCGGCGCCAAAGTTCTCTACGCCTGCTATAGTACTGTCAGTAGGATTAGATGTTGAAATTGCGAAAGGTGAATATTCCTCATCGTAACCTCCCTCTTGGCCTTGACTACTGCTTTTACGATGCTTGCTCTGTTTTACTCTTGCGTCCTTAGACGAGACCAGAGAACGTATCATTGCAGAATGGTATTCCTTCTGCTGTTCCTTGAACATCGCAATTGCCCTGTTGTTTTTGAGCTGTTGTCTTATATTTTTCGCTTGTGGTAGCATTGATTTGGCAAATACACTCTCTGTTTGTTGAGGAGAGCATAGCCGTTTGTCATAATCCTTTGAAACATCTTCTATAAAATTATCTGCTACCGAGGCAATATTTTTTGGACGCAGTGCCGAGCACCCGTAGCTGAAGGGACCATGATTTGCGTGGTCCATTATTTCAATGTCTCTACCTATGTCCTCATCACTGGAGAAAGTCATCAAAGATACTTCAGACTCTAGTTTCGTGTCCTTCACTTTAGGTCGTGTTGTTGGAGCGCAACGTTTTGTAGAATTCTTGAGGATTTTACTCCACAGAAGAGAGAAGCTAAATAAATTAATAAATTGAGTTTAGCTTTGATAAATTTAATTCCGCATGTAGAAATGTTTTCAAATGAGCCTGAAGATGCGCGTTTGGTAACATCTCCCCACAAATCCCGTAATCAGTGCTCCCACCTTCAAGGAAATTTCCTTTTTTTAAAGAAATTTCGCTGACCACAAGGAAAATAAGTATTCAACTACAGGAGAAATTAAGGAAATTCTGTGATTTCTAAAGAATTTTTAAGAATTTAAGAAATTCGTCATTCAAAGAGCTTCCACTAGGTTCACAACCAAAATTTTCCTTCTTGTTCGGCGTTTTCTGGATATTTTGTCAACTTTCAAAGTTGCAATTGAACTTGGTGTGTAGGATGAGCAAAAGAGCCTAAATGTGGCAGTCTCAATTTGTTACTTGATCACATTTTTACTATAAAAATTTCAAAAACCACATGTTATAGCTGTTCCAACGTCTCTCACAAAGGTGGTATATTTCAAGATGGCCCAAAACCACCTGACCTTTCTGACGTCTAAATTTTCAGTTTTGCCCATGCTCATCAGCACATATCTGTGATGAGAATGAGTTTTGGCATTTCGTCAAAAAGTTAACATGGTTTTGTGTCATTCTAAAAAGTGGATAGAAGTGCCTAACCTCTCACAAAGTAACCTTGGTATGCTAGCAGAGTAGAACTTTGGAATTTCACAGCAATTGTCGTGGTGAGCAGAGACATAAAAGGTTGACTTTAGCATTCTTTGAATGAATAAAACGTAAACCAGGTTCAAGGAAACATTAAGGAAAAAATTTTACCTTGACAAGGAAATTTTGCTGAAAACAAGGAAGTTTTCGGGAAATCAAACCAGACAAAAGTGGAAGCACTACTCGCGGTCATCGTTCTACTTTCCAAGCCTTAATGAATGAATGCTAAATGAAAAAGCACTTCGGAATTCCAAAACTATGGTTCTGCTTTCCCGTGCTATTGTCAAACACAATACATAGCAGGGGTACCGTGGAGGGGAGTTCAGGGAGCTCTGCCCCTTGGTAACATTAAGAGCTGTTATGGGGGGCATAGCCACCCTCCAGTGAGCAAACTGTAGTTTGGATGAATTCCGAACTTGGCCTGGAATGGATAATCAAAGTGATCATAATGTGTGTTAATTAAACAGCTAACGGTCTTCCCTTGCAGCTATTTTTGGCTTCGCCTATTTTAACATTGCATATACACAATAGTGAAAGACATATCATTATCACTGACAGCGTGGTCAAGGGCGTGGCTCATTTTAATTTTCTACAGCCCAGCCCCCTTTCGTACTTTTCAGGATGGTACCCCTGGTGCATAGAGCATAGGCATCAAATCTTGATTGGCTAACAAAGGAATCACCATCGAACGAATTCTCGCAACAATATTGGCAGAAAGCATTTGATGGTGATTCCTTTGTTAGCCAATCAAGATTTGACGCCTATGCTGGTGCATAGGTATGCATTACTTTCTAAACTATTTCGAAAAATAGTCACAGCCGACGGTTACTTCAAGCAATAGTGAACAAACCACGCTACCCTAAAACAATGAAGCTTTCTCACCTTGACTTTCTTGTTTTTATTGGAGCTCCGTAGCCATGCTCATGCTTTATGTCACCTTGATCTACTGCTTCTGGAGGAGATGTATCTTGGCTAATATTGCCTGCTCTTTTCCTTTGCCTTGCTTTCACCTCTAAAGAACCACCAATAAAACTACGTAACATGGAACAATTATTATAGCCAGGGGCAAAGCTAGAGAAAATTATTGGTGGGGTGCACAATCCCAACTTGCCGACAAACAGACTTCGTTCGAGCTCAATTTGCTGACAAATAGTACTTTCTTTGAGCTTTATAACAATACAACGTTAACGAGCACTATTGATATTCGGCAAATGTGCCGACAAGCAAAATATTGTGGGGAAATCCAGCATACCCCCTTGTACCCACTATGGCCAGGCCCTTGATCATAGCTTCCCAATAGATTCCACTTCAATTCAGAAAAGAGCCCATTTTGAAAAGAATTAATTCAATGATACAAGTCTGGTAAGATAAAGTGCAAATGTGACTTTATTCAGGGGCGCAGTTGGAAGTACACCTTTGAGAGGCTACAAGCAAGAATTGCCCAACAATCTTCCTTAGCAATAGCCTCTCGGAAGGGTAAGTGCGGTTACCCGCACCGTCCATTCGGGGCTTGGAAGTTCCGACAAATTGAATCCGAAATTTCCGATAGAATTTTGCCAGGATGGGCAATAGCTCCCTTCCCTTCAAACCATTGCACCACTAACTCTCTGTATTCATAATGTGATCTAGCATACCTGCTCTTTTCTTCCTGAAAAATGACATCCTTTCCTCCACACATTGAAGGAAAAATGCTGCTTCATCCATGTCACAAAAGTTTAAGCCAACTGTACAGTACTAAAAGATGGAACACAACGGACAGCATTAGAAATTAAATTCAGATTAACAATTTATAAACAAATAAATGGTTCGAATAAGTAATGCATCAACAAATCAACTACGCAATCAGTTAACTGCAAAATCAAAGACTGAATGAGTAAAGTACTAAAACCATTTAATGAATGATTGAATTAGCGTCTGAATGAATGAATGAATGAATGAATGAATGGATGAATGAATGAAAGAATGAACTAATAAAGGAATTAATAAATAACAGAAAGATCCAATAGGTGAAGGAACGTGTGCTGAATAGTTCACTAACTAGAAAGTAACGACAGTTTGAAGAATTCGAGAAATTTGTCGATCAAACTCCTGTAGCTATGTTGACATAAGTGTCACTGATGATTTTAAGAACAAAACTATAAGCTTACATCACCCTCAAAAGTGTGGAAAGTGTTAAGAACTCGTTTGTACTTGAACTGCCTGTAAATTTCTTGTTCTTGAATGATGCCAAGTTCCTTATGAAAAAAATAGAAAACTAAACAACATTTGACATAAAGGAAGAAAATTCATTGTGGAGTGTTGCTTTCAATAATTCGATCATGATGAGCTTGTCATAAACATGCACATTAACTGTCCTAGATGAACATGTTGTAAACTTTATACTCCTGTGGATCAGTTCAAGACTTGAAAATGAACTACACTTCTTGTTGGATCTATAATAACATTGAATCAACCAAACGTTTACAATAATTATATAAATTTTGTTTTGCTTTGAAAC
The DNA here is from genome assembly GCA_018155075.1 of Cassiopea andromeda. Taxonomy (NCBI): domain Eukaryota; kingdom Metazoa; phylum Cnidaria; class Scyphozoa; order Rhizostomeae; family Cassiopeidae; genus Cassiopea; species Cassiopea andromeda. The sequence continues at coordinate 192,468 of WIPJ01001228.1, read as the reverse complement.
TCATTACGTTAAACTGTGTCCTCTTAATCTGAACTATTACCTCTGAAGTATTAACTGTGAACTATGACCTCTAAAGCGAATGCTAAACTAAATATACGATGAATTGCGGAGGAATGCTACACGTGACAAAGTTTCCAAGAAAATACACAAAAAAAGGAAGGAAATGCTAAAAACGTATAAACAACTTGATGCTTGTACACGCACATGGTAATCATCAAATGATGTATCATGTCAGCAATTTACAAAATTTTGACATAAAGTTTCGATAATGAGATCATGTCTTACTCTTCTGCTATGTTACAAAGTAGAAGCAAAGCACAACTTCAAAAGAGGTCGAAATAACTGTTATTTCTACTTGATAGAGATGAAACAGCCATTTTGAAGGAAGAAGAATTAAAAGGGAAAAATTTACAACGAAACTGCTAATAGCAGAAGATTGAATACAAACAGATAGTGATATTCAAAAGAAGATAAACAAGTGCATGCAGTAAGAAAAGCAAGCAAAGAAGGTTCTACCTTCTAAAAGAAAATCAAATCTGGAAGAATGATCCTATCGAAATTAAGAAGTAATTATGTTTTCAAACTTTGACAACATCTTCTCTAAATATATACCACTACTTATTTTCACAACCTAGGGAAGAAAATAAATGTGGAAGAGAACAGGATTTGGAGAAGAGTTCTGCACCTGATGAAGACAATCAAATTTGATCAAAAGAATCGAACTTGATAAAAAGACCGAAGTTTGATGAAGAAATCTTGAGAGGAATCAAATCTAGAAAACGGAGAAGGGCTAAGGCAAGCATATTCAACGACAAGGCAAGCATATTCAATTTTCCAGCGGCGGAAGAACAAGAAAACAAAGCATGATACAAAATGAGTTTTTTTGACAAAGAGAAGAAAGATCAGCTGCAAAAGGAAAATTAGCCGTGCAGGGAAGATTAGGCAGATGGGACAGCAAAGACATTTAAGCATTGATATACCTACAAAAATCTTTTGCATATAAAAAAACAATGAAGGCAAGGTCTGCACGCAACTGCTCGAACGACAAGATCCAGAAGAGAAAATGGAATTAGCTTAAACAAATATAGTAAGTAAACATACACCGCTAACGTCCACAAGCCAGATGAAATATGACTTTCGTAAAAAATCCTTCACGAGACACAGCACTCCAAACAGTTTTTGGGTCCAAGTGGGTGAATTCTTTGGGATTGCAAACCACATCTGCGCGACAGTTGTTGCGAGAGCCTACAAAATAGAACCAGAAATCTGATAAAATATCTTGGCCTGCAGATAGCAAAATGGAATGAAATACAAGGAAGTGTTCCGTCGTCGTATAAACACAAAACCTTTCTCCTTCATCACGTGTGCGTTTGCTCGTTTCATTTCATTGTATGTTATTTATACAAGGTAACCCCCATCAACTAAGGTTGCCTTTGAGGGGACACAAAAGCTAAGCTTCAAAATAAACATCTAATGCTATACAATGACAATAAAAGTAAGGGCCTAATCACATAAGCTCGGTTAACCGGGCCAGCCCGCTCTACCGGGTTAGAATCAGCTCGCTATCATTTGAATGTTTTATCGTTTGAATGTGACGTCTCAAGAATTCGAAATAATGGGAAAATGAATGAAAATAACATGAAATCTACCCAGGCAAACCGGGATGGAGTTATCATATGAGAAAAATACAGCCCGTTTAGCCGGGATCTCTGCTGAAGAATACGAGAACCCGGTTTACCGGGCTAGCCCCCTTTTCATATGATAGCAAGTTGCGTTTTAACAGTATTTGATAATAAAACCGAGATCTTGGCAAAGCGGGCTAGCCCGGCTTATCGAGCCCATATGATTAGGCCTTAAATCTCCTAGTTACATTCTTAATCTTCCATAAAAACTAATCAACAAACAACGCAATAAAACAAGTATTGGGACTAAGATACAATCAGAAAATGCAAATAGAAATTGCATAGAGAAGTCTTAACCAATGAGATTTATTGTAGCTAGGCGTATCATTGGCAAGGAATAATGCACCCGTTACGTAGCGCCTCTAAGGAGGAGAGAGGGTACCTTGATTTGCTACAATATTTTAAAATTCATATGGAGAGCTATAGTGTGGAGAGGGGGATGGGGGCTCAAAAACGGTAAATTTGGCGATACGTAACGAGTGTATGACCCCCAAAAGCTTTTAAGTCAAAGTGTAATAGCAACACAATTTAAGTATAACAGGTTTGGGTGATTCTGATTAAATACTCTTGATTGTAAGCTAATTTCCTAGCAAAACAATATCCAAAACAGATATATATTTCACTGGAATTATGAAAATCAATAATGAATTAGACTATAGAAAATTACCCAGCTATGGTGAGAGGCTGCGGTAGGCTATCTTTATAAAGCGTGAGAACTCCGACACTACTATCTTTAACTTCTCTTTTCTACCAACAAAGCATTCTACAATGAGTTTTCTTTCATGCCATGTTGTTCCAGTACACTTCCAAAAGTCCGTGCAAGCGTTAATTATTTTAAATATGAGTACCACGAAACTAAAAAACGAATTAGAAGCCCATACCTTTCTCTTGCTGCCAAGGATTTTGAACACTTTGGTATTCTCCGCGGGTGTAAGTAGCCGTGAGGCGATATGCTTGCCATCTTTCCATCTAACAGGCACTGGAATGCTTGCTTGTATCTGTTCAATGAAACTATAGCTATTCGTAGAACTTGATGGTCCCGCAGTTAGCATGTTGATCAACTCATCCCAACCAAGATGGCGAATGCTGCAACATGGTGTCTTGATTGCCCTAATTCTGCCTCAGAATTACCTCCAGTATACGTGATCTTGGCATTTCTAATTCTTGAAGGAAGGGGGGGCCTATCTTAATTTGATGTAACATGATTGGCTTCTATGACGCAATATTTCCAAGTTCTTGTGAGGTAATGCTTTGATAGCTTGTAATATACAAAGAACACTTGGGTCAGTTCAATTTCTTATTAATTTCTCACAATTGAACATTGTTAACTGCAATTAGCATAGTATAAGCTAATCCAAATATCCACTGAACGCGGACATAATCTGCAAATTAGCCTTGGAAAAACAAGAAGTGCCCCCACTTGTATTATATGTAGAGAACATACAAGTTTCATGAGGGAAGTAAACATGCAAACCTTCTTCCTGACTATCAAGCTGCAGTGCTTACCAGGAAATTCTGAGGCTTGCTACAAACGTTCCCAGCACTATTAATAACACTCTCTATTCAAACTTTAAAATGCCACACAACTCTTTAGAGAATGCTTGCTCTAGAATATCTAGCCTTGAATAATGTGTAATAACACGTTATACTAATCTCCAATACCAACATGTGCTTTCATAGAGCAGCCGTGGCCTAGCGTTAATGCACTCGACTCAGATCAACGTGGTCCTGGGTTCGAGGCCCACCGCAGACCAATGGTGACGTCAGGAAGGGCATACGGTCCTAAATGCTCGTGCCAGAACTTAAGTCCTCTCACAGGCACCCTCCAAGCCCCAAGGAATTGGGGAAACGGAGGTAAATCGAGAGACCAACATGTGTTTTCATGCTAAAGGAAAAGAGTTTCAGGTGTGTCAACACCGTAAGTAGAAGCTTTTTCTACCAATAATCAGAATGTACTAATCACGTCGAACTGAAGACTATAGATGGCAAAGGTTACTACTTATCTGACTGCATCACCGGAAAATTCCCAAGATATAAAGAAGTGGAAGGTGTGCTTCAGCAAAATGGGTTGGGTTACTCCATCAATTTGCTAAACGCTCGAAAGTCGAAGAAAGATCCTTTGTACAGCTCTAGTTCAAAACAATTGAATGGCTAAGCTTTTTCCTAAATATTATGAGAGTAAGCAACAATCTTGCAAGCAGGGCCTCGAGAAAATTCAGAGGTCCCAGGGAAAAAAGGAAAACCAGGGCCCCTGCGAGCGAAGCGAGCAGAAAACTTTCAGGGTCTAGAAATGACCTTTGGAAAGTTACTGCTGCTTTTTTAACTATAAATTCATTAATGAAGTTTGCTACGTATGCTGATGTAGAAATCAATAAACATGTAAAAATTTGTAAGAATGAATGATTTACTTATCATCTCCGCCAGCTTTAAAGGAAAATTTATACTAACAAAACATTTGCTTCCTGTCTCTAGCATGAAGCCCCCAAACCTTGAAGAATAGGGTGTTAAGAGGTCCCTTGGACCTTGACGCCTTGGGCCGATTTGCCCCCTACCCCCTCTCAGTGGCTCTGCTTGCAAGCTAGCGATCTTGGTCCACAACCCTAGATATAAAGTGATGAAAGAAAAAAAAGCACAATAATGTTTGAAACCAGCTACAATTTCGGTCTCAACTATCCACTCAGATGAGCAATCGAGAAAAAATGCCCTGTCATATAAGTGATCATTCTATGGGATAGAGCATATTTAAAGATACGATATATCATAAGTATCAGGACACGAAAATCCTGCGAAAATTAACTATAAATTCATCAATGAAGTTTGCTACGTATGGTGATGTAGGAATCAATAAACATGTACAAATTTGTAAGAATAAATGATTTACTTATCATCTTCGTCAGTGTTGAAGGAAAATTGATACTAACAACAAAATTGCTTCCTGTCTCTAACATAGAATACTAGGAACATTCTGAGAGCCGAAGTCTGCTCCTCTAATTCTTCATTCGGCTATTCAAGTAATCATCTAAACAATTCCACCACTAATTTATTCGTTAAACTATTCAATTACTCAAAACTTTTCTAAGGAATATTCTCTGGTGCGATAAACATTCCCTTCATACTTGTTGGTCATCATTTTCCTCCAGAAGATAGTCCAGGTGCATATCGATCTATATATGTAGTATGAGTATAGTGCAAACTAATTGTCACTTCAGTCAATAAAATTTGAATCAAGAATGTTCAACACAATTAGCCTACTTGTTCATTTAGAAAATATATCTGACAGGAGGACAAGCCAATTCCTCATAATCATCACTTTCACTTTCGAATCCTAGAGTCAAATCGATGTGTCGAACATCATTTGCTGGACCCAAGAGCTTGAGCATTCTAGAAGAGATTAATAGGGAGAGAATTAACTATAGAAGTGATGGAATTGAGGTATTCTGTACACCAAAGGACACAAAAATGGCCTTGCGATGTTATAAAGAGGTCCAATTGCTTTGGAAACAAAGTAGAGCCTTCTTGATTCTCAAAAAAAATAAACATACCTTTCAGGTAATCGCTTATCGTGGCCAGAAAAAAATGGTATGTAGATGCTCTTTGCACCTTGCATTACCATACTCACTTTCATATTGGCTTTGCCCTAAAATATCAACATGGAAAAATCGTCAGACAGGAAAAGTCCATCTTAATGCAGAACAATGCTTATGAAGGACTATAGATTCTATTGAGATTCCCAACTCCCCAACATGTGAGCGAATCCAATTGTAGCGTAAATCTTTGCGCTAGAGTGAGAGATCACAAAGACTTCAAACTACTTCCTTCATACACTACCGTATACACACAACAAAATGCTTTTCAACAATTCAAGCCCCTCCATCAGAATCTCCTATTCTCCCAATCGCTGCCGTAACTCTTATCCGATTTCTCAACAGCCGATTATTCTCTTCTAATATGATATTTATATACAATCTCTGCCAAAAGTCTTGGATTATTTCTGCTGCTCATTTAGTAGTATCCCCCTCTCCACCTCAAAACAATGTTGTTAAATACAGTGTTGACAGGTACAGAGAAGGTCGCTATGCATGCAGACCCTTCTCTGACAAATAAACACTTAATTCAACATTGCTTTTAGGGGGAGGGGATTTCAATCGCTCGACATGGGTGAAAAAATCACTTTCATGAGAAATTATGCATTAATTAATTGGTGTTCCAAGGACTTTTGGCAGAGATTGTAGGTACTGGGGTGAGCAGTCAGTATAAACTAATTATACGATATCACATTTGGGTCAAATCACGTCTGAAAATTTCAAAACATTCCTAGTATTCATCCAAAACTTGAAGATAGCAGCAAGGTTTGAAGCTATATACCAACTCTTCATAATGGGTGCTGATTTATCTATGTTATATAGCTCAATTTTCAATGTATTGACAGCTTTCCACTCTGGCCTGTCACTCTTTTAGAATCTTCTTCAAAAGATAGGCAGTACAAGATAGATGTAGATGAAAGCAAGGTCCAGTAAAAGCTTAACATCCAGGCCTGGAACAAGCATGCTCCTTCACAAGCAACAGAATTAGAACAAAAATCCATGGTAGGAGATAATAGTCATCAGCGCGTGTACAACAAGAAATTTTTAGAAATTTTTTGATTATTAATTTATGCAATAAAATGTACAAACTGCAAACCTGAATATGGTCCAAAAATTGTTGCAAAGTGAAGCTTTCATTGCCTTGAACATCCCAGCGATCCCAAATGGAGAACGAAAGATCATCTCTTTAAAAGAACAGAAGACTAGCCTTTAGCAGCAATTTGCTTATACGAGTGTGGAACAGACGTAATGAGACTGATGTAACAGTAAGATGCTCAGAAAAATTAGCAAAATATGCAAATAATAAGAGCTTTTACGACACAACGCAAATTTGCAAATATTTGTAATGATTGCAGATTTTGCGAAGTTTTTGTTTATTCAAAATATTTTTGTTTATATTTTTGTTTATACTGGTACGTCAGAAAATGCTTAGCAAATGTCTGCTTAAAAGAACTAAAATGCTTAAGAACTTATACCCTAAAATTGCATGGCCTAGACAACATGAATAAGAACACAACCTTAACTATTTTCAGGTTCTTAATAATGCTAAATTATAAAGAAAACTAAATGCTTAAGCTACATGAACAATGGCATGGAAATAGCTCAATACATCAGCTATAGTGAGCTTTTTTGAAAAATGTACTACTCAAAACAAGTTACACGATATTGATAGCTTTATTTGGCTTATATCATGCAAAATTATACCCATAATTACAGATATCATTGTTGTTCTCCATTATATGTTTGTTGTGTCCCAAACTCATTGGCTTGCAACAAATCTTATGAATCTTCAAAAGAAACACTGTCCCAAACCTTTTATCAACAGTTCATTCAAATTTCGTATTAGAAGCTTTTTGGTCTAGCTTTGAAAAAAGGAAGGTTCCTTTATGCGTGTTTATAATGTGCACAGAACCAGACGCATGATGGTCTAGGATTGATTAGGAACTAATGATGAAAACAGACTTATCCTCTGTAGCTTAAGCATTTAGCTTAAGCATTCTGTAGTCATCCGGTGAGCTCTGAGTACCACCGGGTTTGAACAAGACATCAAAAACCATCTAGGAATTATTCACGGGAGCAAAATTGCCTTGGGAGCCCGAAATTTGTCGGCCTACTTTGATCTCTAATTGCATTTAATTGCATCTTGTCACCTTATTTTTTTATTGTCCTACTAACACTCCGGTGTCCTAAATCTAGCTTGGCCATGGTCTACCATGGTGTACTTACTTCCTAAAGTAAAGAAACGAAAAAAGTGCTGCTCACGTGACTCTGGTGAATTGTACGGACATGGGAGTGGTTGGAACAAAACAAGTCACAGCAAGGTTCAGAAACCAATTTCTCATCTTTTCCATTGGATATTTGGCAATGATTTTTATCAACTCAATGGTAGCCTACAAAAAATCCACATTATTAACATCGCGAAACAACAGACATCAATAAAAATCTAAAGAATAATTTTTTTCAAAGTATTTATGTTCCATTGCAAATTCACTAACTCCCATTATACATTTCACTATGACAGGCAATTTACAAAAGGGTGCCACAGCTAATAAAAAACTGAACAAAAACAAAACAGAAAGGGATACAAGATAATTGTAATCTACGGAATATCAAGAATAAATATGATATCAATTACTATCAAAAATGCCCTGAATATTAATAAAAAAACCTAACTTATTAATAAATAGAAGATTACGAGAAACAAAATTAATTTGGCGCGATCAGCCATTAGCCTTTTACGCAAACCCATCTATAATGTGAAGATAAATATGGACAATGTAGTTCAAATCCTGTCCTCTTGGCTTAATAAACAGTGCTACAAATAGGGCTTCGAGCAGGATAGAAGCCACAGCAAATATCACTAGAGTCGCTCTTGGTTTTGAGTGTTGATGGGTTTTGCTGCAAAGTCATTGGATATCAACCCACAAAGCTTCCGAAAAGAAGTCAACTTCTCTGGCTGCTAAGGATTCAATCACTTGAATGGACATAATATAAAAGAACTAATTATATTTTTATATACTTACAGCTAGTCATGGAATCAACAGATAATCAGCAGTAAATCCATTTTTTAAATAATCTCTACATGTGAATTACAAATCACGTGTACACTACGAATTCTCGAAGTCTCATTGGCTAATTAGAAAGAGGACTCCCTGGGTGGTGATTGCTTTAAAAGCTAATCAAGATGTAACGCCTAGGCTGGGCAATACAGGTGAAATGTTTTTTGCTTTTCTTAATCGAATAGTAAATTTAGTATTGCAAAGAGATCTGAAGTGAAAAGTAAACACATACCAATCCAGCAATTGCCGCTGTTGTTGTTGCAATGGCTGGGATAATTTTCCCAGCAATCCGCTTCGTTTTGTACCGATCAACAGGCTCGATGTTGTACATCTCAGCTCTAAGGTTCTGAAAGTAATAAACTAACAATATTATGACAGCTAGAAGTACCTAAGAAATCCTCTTACAGGAAAAGTAAGAAATGGGGATATATGAGAAGTCCATCTCTGACTTCTAGAGAATTAGAAATAATATACCTTAAAAATCATTTTTTAAAGTTTCATAATAGAGGCCCCCAGGGGGGTCTGTTTTCCCGTGTACCTTTGAAAAATTTCCAAGATCTCTCTTATTCACAAAAATGTTTTTTGACTGTTCCCTTAAAAGAAATGTCGAATTGCTTCCCAGCATCCACTTTGATCCTAATTTCCTTGAAAAATTTATTCATGATCCCATGTTCCTATTAATAAAAAGGGCAAGTTCCCTTATTTCCCATAACCCCTAGAGGGCCCTCATAATAGAAGGATACTTGACTGTATTGACTAAAGGCAGGAAGCACTTCAACAGTATATTTATGAAATCAAGTTAAGTATATTACAATATTGCATAAATTTATATGAGAAGATTCTGTGTGACTTTGCCAATGACAATGATAGAATCGTAAATGAACTGAAACCTAAATTACCGATGCAGCTGTAATGAAGTCAATATGACTGTTGCTGTCATCATCCTTTTCAAATGTTTCTGGAAACATTTTGAAAACTCCTGTTGGGGAAAATAGTACAATTATTGTTTTCAATTTGTTTATGTAAGTTCTTTTATGTATAGAGAAAAAGAAAAGACATTAACACAATATGTGGTGTTGATAGAAACTACATATTTGTAGAAATACTCCAAAATATTGATGAGAAGTCACATTTACAGTCACTCTTCAAGTAAAAAACGTAAACACTGATGTACCACAAATGCTAATAAATTTTGATATAGAAAAAATAACTTGAATACAGCTTTAAAAAGGATTTTAACATGATGATCAATGACAGAGCTAACATTAATACCATCTGAAAATTCCTTTCTTTCTATGACGTCACTCAAATACTTTTGGAGCGCTTCGATTTTCCCTATGTCTGCTTTTGCTTCTATATTTTTCGCTTCTTCATCATCAAGGGCAATTTCCTATCAAAATTAAACCTATATTTAACTTTTTGCAAGCTACTTTATATTCTCATAAATAATTTTTATGAATAATAAGAAATATTAATTAATACACACCATGACTCCGGTTCACTTATGAGTCACAAGTAAATAACTTATTCCTTTCATACTCATTCCTTCATCAATTCGTTGATTTATACACTCATAATTTGATTCAGCTATACAGTAGTTAAATGATCAACGCAATAATTTGCAGGCCAACAATAGCCTTATTTATACCATCCCCATTCTAATTGTTCCCTTAGACGTCTGTCTTTCAATTCCCGCCCAGAGCTCTTTTGTATCTTTGTTTTTTCATTTCATTGTTTAACCTTCAACTTCAGCTTTTCTTCTCATGTAGAGTGCCGAAACGTTTAATAGATTGTCTTACCTTTTGTCGTCATCATTATCAACATCATTTAACAACCCGTTTGAGTTGATGCAAATGTTTCTGTACAGAATTAACTGCAATTTGCATCGAATGCAACAAAATTCGACGAAAACATCAAAGGGTAGTTACGACATAAGCGGGAAAAAGATTCAGAATACCATATAAACTTTTTTGTCGGTTGAGCATTGCGTAAAATATAAGGATCGTGACAAGTTCTTGCTCCTAATAGTGTGTTGTCGGAAATTATCTCAGCACAATGCAAACGTCCTACTCTCCAGACATTCTACACATTCTGCACATCAGATTTTGATGAATAAATAAAAATGTCTCCTCTACTGGTCGTTGTCTTTATATTGAAATTTAAAAAATCTAATTAGGTAAATATGGACACTGTCATTTTACCAACTTTGACGTATGGTGCAGAAACGTGGGCGCTCACGAAAGATCAGTCCAGAAAGTTCGCAACCTCAAAAAGGAGAATGGAAAGAAGCATCCTAAACACCAGCCTGAAAGACAAGATCAGGAATGAAACCATCAGAGAAAGAGCCAAAGTGAAAGACGTCATCGAAACAGTAAGAGACCTGAAAAGCAGATGGGCTGGACACGTGGCAAGAATGGAAGACAAAAGATGGGCCAAAATAACAACTGAATGGTACCCAAGAGGTTGCAAAAGGGCAAGAGGAAAACCAAAGAGAAGATGGAGGGACGAGATTGAAGAGAAGGTTGGAAATAACTGGATGAGAGTCGCTCTTGACAGAGTTGCGTGGAGACAGCTGTGGAGGCCATCCGCCAGCAGTGGTGTGACAGGCTGATGATGATGATAATGAATGAAGTAATGGCTGAGAATAAGTTAAATATACAAGAATAACAATACACCTTTCGCGTTGGAGAGAAACTGGGTACTCTGGTGTCTGAAATGGCTTCTTTTAATGAGACATCATCATGTACCTAAAGAAGTATATTAAATGAATGACGATAGATGTAAATAGGCAATGTGGAAATGTAAAAGTTGATGTACATTATACTTTAACAAAAATCAAGATATCTCGATGCAGTGCTATCATTTCAGTAAAAGTGTCAAAAAATTTAAGAGGTGTGCACTTCTTTCTTCAGCAACAAGTATAACAAACATGTTTTAATCAATAATGCAAACCTTGATCCCATAAATTTTTGCAATTAACTTCGCAGCACTGTCAATGAAGTTCATATGCCTAATTGCAAAAGAATGACTTCTAGATTAAAACTTGAAAATCAATATAATAGTATTGTACATTTATAAATACACAGCATGCAGATATCATACTTATAATGTTTTATGCTACTAGTAAACCTTACAATATGCAAAGTTTATTTATGTGCAATTTTGTGTGCATTCACATTCCAGCGCAGGCGTGTCGTAGAGGGGGGCTCAAGGGGGCTCAGTTTCGTGATGAAGATTTGAACTTTTAACGAGCAAGGGGAATGCTGACCAAGATGTACTAGGAGACCACGAGACCCCTTTAATTCAGCAGATATAGGCCTCTGATACTCGGTTCTGTATGTTTTACTTAATTCAGTGTACATTACCAAAAGGAATATAGACAAAAAGACAAACTTACCACTGATTTTCTGCATCAAAAACAATTGGCTTTGGAGGACGCTTTGGCGACTGCCAGAAGGAGGCTGTAAATTACACGTTTTTATAAGAAAATAGTTGATAAGAAAATGAGGCTCAAATGGTCAAAATCTTAAGAAAATTTTAAAAAAATCACCAGGCTCAATTTCCAAAATTTAGTGCTTTTATTGGCCAAAAATCAATATTTCGTCGTTATTGGCTTCAAAATGTTGAAGATGGAATTCAAACTCGAGTATAAAATATTAATAACGAAAGTATAACCCATTTTAGCAAGTTTATGTAAGGAAAAGTTAAGAAAAATTTAAGAAAATCTTAGGCTCAAGTTCAGGAAAAAAGTTAAGAAAATTGAGGCTCAGGCAAAATGATGATTTTCTTACAAAAAAAACGTGTAAACAGGAATCCACATATCCAGTTTAAAGAGGTCGCAAAAATCAGATACAAAAGGATAGAACGCATTGAAGTAACTGGTAGAAAGTTCTCTAAAATCTTCGAATCAAAGAAAAATAGCTTGCTGAAGAAACAAAATTATATACAGCTCTTTGTGTCAGAAAACCAAGTCCAGAAAAGTTTTCCTGGACGGCTAAATATTCAACTTAAGGTCTCAAAGCGTGCTGTTTTGCTTGGAAGATGGAGGGAAAGCATGTTGCTCTGAATTACTGTTCAGAAAGAGATACTCTTCCAGCACTTCTTATTTTTTATAAGAAACCACTTTATAAGCCACCTAGTACTAGACAGCTTAGAATATTAGAAACCTTTAGAACTACACGGAAAGAGCTAAGAAACTTTATAGCACATTGACGTCTTTATCTGGTTAAACGTAGAGCTGTACCAAAACAATGTGAATATGACATTGCTTTAGAATTTAACTCATACTGACGCATTTTGTTTGTTATAGGATTAATATATGCTACATTCAAGTTCTGAGAACGCTTTCACAGCAATTTAGTTCGCTAAATTAAGAAAATTTCAAGAAACTTCTAGAACTAAAATGTAGCCAAAAATTAAGATACTTTTAGTACGTGATCTAGCTTTCTTATAAAAAAGCGGGTATTGACAAGAGACTTTTAGCACCGTTAAATTACACGTATACCAACTCTAACTGAATTCCATACGATAACAGACTAGCTTGCAGAGTTCCACCTTTCATATCCCAATTAGAGTGCAACATTCTACAATAACTGAGGCGTGTTATAGAAAGTGAAAAATAACCAATTGAGACGTGCAAAAACACGTTCAACGTACTTCCATCTTGCAGTTTGTGTTCCAGTGGGAAAACATGCAGTAATTGTTTAGCCTAAGGTGAAACATGCTACATTTAATCATCACAAAAATACACATACATAAATATATATATATATATATACACATATATATATACATACA
>WIPJ01001228.1:161416-173183 GCA_018155075.1 Cassiopea andromeda | reverse complement strand
CTAAATGATTTGATGCTAAAGAAGATTTTCGATATATTATAGCGCGTCAAAATGTTGCATATAAACATAGGCTAAATCATTGCACACTGCATTCTCTTGCATACAATGCATCTTTCTAGCATACTTAATTACCTCTTTCAGCTTTAATGGTGTACCATACTTTTCCCACAATTTGTTGAAGCTGGAAGGCTTGTTCCAAAAGCAGGAACCGAACTAAATTAGGCAAAAAAGCAACTAAACATCAGGAAGAAAAACACATAAAGGAACAGCAACTCTTCCCCTCTTAAATTTATTTACAAAAGCTTGAAAGTTACTAGGCAGGAAGTGCCAAAAAACTAAAAACAACACACTTTACTCAAACAGGAGACGGGATTGCGCACTAAAGTAAAGAGCTCTTACAAACCCTCTAAATTCAGTCAGTTAAGGCAGCTCAGGGGGCGAGGGGGTAATTGCCCCTCCAACAATGTAAGACTTGAGGATTTGTGGCACACTATAATAAATAGTGATTCAAAGGCATCAAAATCCGACAAAGTTCACGAGACTTTCGCCAGTCCCTCCCTATAAATTCGAAAATGTTGCAACGGATTCACTATTTCTATATTCGACCACCGAATTGAATTGTTGATATTTGTCAAAAACGCCACAGATAACTATCTAAATACACCTGAATCAACTGTCGTAAAAACTTACACTACTTCAAGATCTGACAATAATGTGTTGCATCAAAATTCTCCCTAACGTAAACAGAGTAGCTTCGAAACAAACAACTGTGATTTGGAAATAAGCAAAACAGACCCAATGCAAATGGCCAAAATATTACCTTGTCTCTTGCCCACTGAATGGTATGATCAATAGACTGTGGGAAGGACTTCAATGTGCAGTACGGGATTTCTTGGTCTGCAGGGTCAGACTAAAAAACAACAAAACAAAGTAGAAATCTTTTTTATAAGAAACCAATTTTTGTTTGAGCCTCAACTTTCTTAAATTCTCCCGAAAGTGAGGCAGCTGAGTTTTACTGGCGTCAAATCCTGATTGGCTGACAAAGGACTAACCATCAAACGAATTCTCGCAACACTATTGGCAGGAATCCTTCGATGGTGATTCCTTTCTTAGCCAATCAAGATTTGACGCCTATGCTGGCTAGAACACGCTACCCTGTCATTGTTTATCTTGTAAACTCGGAAATAAATTATATCTGTAACGTTTCAAATGTAAGAAACTCGAGTTATATACACGTTTTTTTTATAAGAAAAAAGTTTATAAGAAAATGAGGCTCAAATGGTCAAGATCTTAAGAAAACCTTAAGAAAATCACGAGGCTCCAATTCCAAAATTTAGTGTTTGTATTGGCCAAAAATCGATATTTCATCGTTGTTGAATCCAAAATGTTAAAGATGGAATTCAAATTCAAGTATACAATATCAATAACAAACGTTTAAATCATTTTAGCCAGTTTATTGCAGTAAATGTTAAGAAACATTTAGGACAATCTCAGGCTCAATTTCGGAAAAGTTAAGAAGATTGAGGTTCGGGCAAAATGATGGGTTTCTTATAAAAAAAACCTGTACCTATCATTTCACATGCAAGAATGAGGTAATATCGATTTTTGGCAAGCAAAAAACTGAGCTCTGAAAATTGAACATTGGGAATTTCTTTAGATTTTCATAAGATTTTTGCCTTTTGAGTCTCAATTTTCTAAGCACTTTTTCCCTACAAAGAAACGTCTATAAAGCAGTGCAGATTACGCAACTGCTCAGACGATTCTCATAAAAATTTATTTATTACTGAATGGGAACAGGGAGTGCAGAGAAAAGGGTACTTTTGGAGACAGAATTCAGATGTGTGAGTCTAACTTTGACATAAAGATTTAGCTGCACTAAACCGAATGTCGCAAACTTTATGTATTGTTCTTAGGAATCGATCAGGTCCATGGCAAGAGGAAAGGGTCGTGGGAAAGCTCGTAAGTGAACAGAAATATATTTCACATGCACGAAACGCTGGAGAAAATTGATAGTCAAGTGGTCTACAAAATTCGTACACCATCTCAAAATAGGTTTATGATGAGAAATGATATATCTACAGTCAATCCTGTCATCATGTCACAAAGTGTAGCTGTCAAATACAACGCAGCCAGAAAAGAAAAAGATACCTAGGTCATAAATAGCAACGCATTAGTCGTAACGCGATTCGGTCACACATGAGCCGGTCGTAAAGTGATTCGACCACAAATGAGACATGCAAATCAAATATCCGATAAAAACGACTTTGACACTTAACTACCTAGAAACCCATGGGCGTGGGAGGATTTCAAATTTAGGGGGACTGTAACATTTTTGCCCGACAGACGAAAGAGATCTGGAGAGCAGTCAGAAAAGATGCCCGAATGAAACGGATTTCTGTCCAAATAAGGTGTTGCAACCCAACTGCCACCCTATACCTACGTATAAGTAGATGCATACCCAAATATCTTCTTTGGCTCCCAACTATACATTTTGAAACCCAAACGGTACCTACTTTGGTCTTTGGTACTCAGCTACCAATTCAAACACCAAAGAGCTTATTTTGACGACCTACTACACATTTTGGGTGAGGTAGCATAGTGGTTAGAGCGCATGCCTCCCATGCGGAAGGTCTACGGTTCAAGCCCGACTCGATGCCCTGACTGACCTCTCGTTCACTGTTCACCCAGCAGCAAATGGGTACCCAGTGGGAACACTAGGGAGATAAAGGCGGCAAGGAAAGGAACTGGCCACCCTACCTCACATGCCGATGGCTCAGGATAAGTGTCCTCTTTAACAGGCACTCCACTACGTACGAAAGTATATGGGACTACCTTCACTTTTTACTACACATTTTGATACCCAATTACGTGTTTTGACGCCCAACAACAAACTACCTATTTTGAAACCAAAACATTTGTTTTTGAGACACAGATTCAGAGTGCAATTACACAAAGCAACTGTGTTGACAATGCTGCTATAATATGGAAGAACCAGTGACGATCGCTGTTTATTTGTACAATCTAGCACAAAACACACAACCACTGGACTTTTTTCATTCATCCGCTAACAAAAAACGCTGGAAAAACTAAGCAATTTGGGGCCACAGATGAAAACGGCAGCAAAAGCCAGCTTGAATGGTTAGTGCCGTTGGTGGAAAGAGAGCAACGTGAGCAAGGGAGGAATGGGAACGAGAAAGTTTGAAGGGGCCTAGCTGAAATTGGTGGCCTAAATGCAAAAAGCTTCCAATTGTGAAGTATTAAGTAACTCCAACCTGTAAGAATTATCTTACAATCATTATCCTCACATCTGTTATTCACCTGCTTCTTAATAACTGCACAACATATTGTACAACAGATTTTTAAACTAGCTCTGATAACGCAGAAATCTTCAATAAAGAGCTTAGTATGTTACAAACTCCGAGCACTTCAAAGCGACAGTCCTACGGCAAGGATAACAACAACAAGCGTAGCTAGCTCATGAGGACAACTTGCAAAAGCACAAATGATACCAAAGGAAATTTGTCAGTCTGACTCCTAGGAATACTATGACATAGAAGAGCCTCGACCGTTATACAGAAGCGCGGTGATGAAAGGATTCGTTGGAAAGCCTAAAAGCAGCTCAAAAGATTGATCTCGCGGTTATTTAGATCCCAATGAGATGGGCAATTAATCCTTTCTAAAAATATGAAATCGTTTTTTATGTGGTTTATCAAACTGCTGAATGTCCGCCAAGCATCCTGCTGAATTTCCAGGTAAAGGAATCGATAGAATTTAATAACTCTACTACTGCGGTACCTGGCTTGAGTAGCATTCTGTCATGAATGGAACCACAACCTGAAACAAAATTTACTTTTATGAAATAACACATCAACAACGCTTTACATTTTCTCCTCTAATTTTAAGGCAAATGTGCAAATTTTGTCACTCGATAATAAATTAAGAGCCTAGTCTAATAACCTTACCATCAAAATGAAAACTTTACAGAAAAGGATCAGCAAAAAAGTGTTCTCAGTAAAAATATGTACTGCACGATGCTTACTGAGACCATATTGTAAACAAAGGCCATATCTCGGTCAACAAGTAAATATCTGATAGAAGTTCTAATAAAAGTGTCTAAGATTAGACAGAATCAGTGAGAAAGATGTTCAATGATTTGTGATGCACGTATACACTGATCTATCCATTAACTTATCGTTGAAATGCTCAACAATATCAATGATCAGTGAACAAATTACTGGTTATTAGACAGCGCTGCTAGAATTAGCAATCAATCATGTGATTGATTCAGTAACCAACCCGATCAATAAATCAACAAAAAATTGCATCACGAAGTAGAAATACGCGTAAGATTCAACTTGTACATTCTGCTTCTATCCACCCCATCTTTGAATATAGACACTTACTTGAACATGTCCCCTTGGCCCAAGAGTTCCTGTGTCAATTAAGGGCCTGCGGTTTGCAACACAACGACTGAAACGAGAAATATCCACGATTAATAGTGATCAGCAAAATACAGCGAATCTATGCATAGCTAAATCACACGTCTTGTTTCTCATAAGAAGCACTTGTTGCAGATACACGTTTTTTTATAAGAAACATGTCTATAAGAAACATAAGGCTGACATTAGGCAAGAATTAAGAAACATTCAAGAAACACAGGCAGACCGAGTTTCAAATGTTAACTTGAAAATCTACTTTGTGCGAAAATTTCTGATCAAACTAGAAGCAGAGTAGAAGCAGCGTCTATTAAATGCTTCACAAAACCAAAGCTTTTAATGCAAATTTAATTGATTTTGATATGATGGCAATTTTTACTTCTATTACCTTTACTTACTACACTCTGTCTTTCTCATAAGAATTCCTAACTTTAAATATATAAGAATAGTCTTGTGCAGACAAAAAAAGTTCGTTTTCTCATTGGGACTCTTCAAGTAAACAATGGTTAATAGGCCACTCTTGGGGCCAATTAGACGCATCCTATCGCATGCATCCGTATCTGGATATATATTTCGGTTAACCTTTAGGTCACTATCCGACGTTTTCATACTCTGACAAGTGTCGGACGAGAAAGCTTTTAAATATTTCAAAATAATGTTGGCGCTTTTTCGTGCTGCAGTATAGTTCTGTAGTACCAACAGACTATTTACTTACTACACTGTTTTTCTTACCTAACTTTTTCCGAGACTCAATATTCTTAAATTGTTCTGATTTTGAGCCTAGAATTATTCTTAAATCATTTTAAATACCAAAGGTGTAACTTCGCCTAAATATGTAAGCAATATATTCCAATCTTTGTTGGTATTTTACTGCATCATAAAACTAAGCAAGAGTTTATATTTTGCATCGATAATGCAAAAGTACATCTGAAAGCAGTATTACAACTAGGATACACAAGATTCTTAAGTTTTGATGAAGCTTGAGCCTCGCATTATTTTAAAATTATTCTTGGATATAAGTGATTTTGAGCCTCAATATTCCTATAAACTTTATTCATATAAAAGAGTTATTTTAGGCGCCGCAGGGTATTGTACAAAATAGGGGCGCATTTTAAATTCAGCTACATTACATTACATTATGGGCGAGGTGACATAGTGGTTAGAGTGCACGTTTCCTGTGCGGAAGGTCTACGGTTCGAGTCCGACTCGAGGCCTTGACTGAATGCTCGCTCACTGTTCACCCAACAGTGAATGGGTACCTGGTGGCAAAACTGGGAGATCAAGGTGGTGAGGAAAGGAACTGGCCACCCTACCTCATATGCCCTTGGCTCAGGATAAGTGTCCTCTCTAACAGGCACTCCCCTACATACGAAAGTATACGTGACTATCTCTACTTTGATTTACATTACACTACAACATTCTACTTCGCATCAAAGTTGCCTGACCTCGGTTGCCACTGTTATTGAGAGCTTCCTGAATTTATGAAACAGTTGAGAAACACCTTAGACTGAATTTCAAAAAATACTGAGAAACATCCAGGTTGAAGGCAGATAGTCTTTTCCTTATAAAAAAAGCGTGTACGCATATAAGAAACATTCAGCAGCTGCTGGGAGGACGAGGGAGAGTACCTTGATTGTTATGGGATAGGGAGGGAAGGCATGAAAAACGGTAAGGTTGATTCTGCATAGCAGGTGAATGATCCCAAAACACTTGTCAAGAAAAACTTCATCTTGGTTGAAGGTTTGGAAGTAAAGCTCACGTTAGAATGAAAACAGCATTTTATTCACGTTGGAGAACATTATCAATCAAATTTGGCTGTGTTTTTTCAAGAGACAAATGAAACTGCAAGTCCATGATGAGATCTTCCATAATTTTGCAAACATTATGCCGATTCAAAAGCTGTTCCAGACAATAACAATTCAAAGCAGAATGTGAAGATCGAGATGGCAAAGAAATCAGGTGCATTCCTGGAGAGGCTCTTCTTCATACTTGAATTAAAATTGATTCACTGTGAAGTCTCTAATCTTGTTGGACTCATCCTATTACAAATAATCCTAGTTTCCAGACCGCTAAATGGCATATTAGATTGCGTCTTAATATCAGAGACATTAAGCCATACGCTGTAATCTAAACGTGAAGCGACTAAACCCAAATCACAACTGCTAGCCACAAAATGGCTCAAATGCAAGTGACATTGAACGGAAAGGAACTGCCAATTAATAATTGTATGGCAAAGAATGATAAGTACTGCCCAAAAATCAGCTAAACTACCTCATCTTCACGAGCGTACAAGTTATCAAATTGGAAACATAGAGCACATTTTGAACAAACGTTGGTACCATAACAGAGCCTTGTCTACCTCTCAACAATAAATGAACAGGGTAGTAAAATATCAAGTAGACAACTAAAAGCTAAGAGTCAGCAAACAGGGAAACTTAATTAATTTACAAATAATCAAAACAAAGAACAGTGAAACATTGATAAACAGATGAATAGCGGATAGAATGTAAATAATAACAATGGATAAATGAACGAATAAAAGAACTACAAAATCCACCAATAAATGATTGCTTGCAAAAAATATATCCTGAATGGTGAAGGTAATAACTACACCATGAAAGAAAGAAATGAAGTATGCATGAATGAATGAATGAATGAATGAATGAATGAATGAATGAATGAATGAGTGAATAGTGAAACAAACGTATAATCAAAATCAAGCTGCAATCCTGTTTGCTACATAATTTCTCCTCAACTAGTGAAAATGGAAATGTGGAACTGATAATGGGTCGTGAATTCATCAAAGAAAAAACTTAGTTGGTGCAACCATCTGGAACTTTTAATGATGTAATATTTGCTAAAAATGGACTCATGAAATTCTAATCAAGCCTATGCCAAAAATGCAAGTCAACAATAGAATGTCTTACAGCTCAGGTCTTCAGTTTTTGATCGCAGGGAAGGGATGATCATTTCAAGCTAAAGATATGCAATGTCTTTCGCTCTCAGATCTAAACCATTCTGCTTTACGTATCTGAGGGTCTTGGTCATTATAATTATCTTCGCTACCACAGTCTCTCAATCACTAAACCAGGACACTAAGTTAAGTTATCTCCTCTTAGTATGAGTTTAAGTATGTCAATAATAGTAAGCCTCTAAGTCTCCGCTATGGGTTACGATTATGAACGTAATTGGAGTTCAAAATCTGTTATAGATTTTGCGTGTGAATTTGGCTCAATTCAAAGATAGAAATACG
Source organism: Cassiopea andromeda (assembly GCA_018155075.1). Lineage (NCBI taxonomy): Eukaryota > Metazoa > Cnidaria > Scyphozoa > Rhizostomeae > Cassiopeidae > Cassiopea > Cassiopea andromeda. The sequence goes on along the minus strand of WIPJ01001228.1, from coordinate 165,494 downwards.
CCTGAGACAGACATTGAAATCTGAAGAAAAATAGATGGTTTACATATGAATGAAAGGGTGAGAGGTTTCTCTGGGTTATTATCAAACGGATTGGAAATCGTGCCAAAAGCCACCCACTTGGGCGGGCCATTCTGCAACAGTAAATAATAAAACTATCCAGAAGATTGTGACATAAGGCCAAACAAATGTCATTTAAGGATTTAAAACAGATAGCTGGCCTCCAAAGAGAGCCTATTTTAAGAAACAATAAAAACACCAGACGATCATCATGCAGCAAGATCTAACCTTCAGCAACGCACAATAACAGAAATATGCAAATTTTTCATCCATGTAGCAAAAGCTATTGCTAATTTGCATACGCAGACGATAACCCTGTCTCATCTTTGACTCAATTTAAGGTCTTCTTTAAGAGTGAAGAAATTAGCAAACATCAATAATATGTAATCATGCCGTACTTTGACTCTGAGAACATGACTTTCTGTCTACACGACTATATAACTTTTCTACTACATGACTTTCTGATTACACGACTTTCTGAATACATGAATTACAAGACCTCCTAACTACACGACTTTCTGATTGCATTACTTTCTGACTACCGTAAATCCTCGAATTACCTCCCTGGGGGCTTATATATTTTAAAGGATTTTTGTATGGGGGCTTACAAGAAGGAGGGGATCAATTTTTTCTTGGTAGTTGGTCATACTTCAGTTGAAATTTTTCTACTAATAAACTATTTCGTCGATGCCACACATACAAGCAATAGGGTATTTTTTAAGGCAGGGTTGTCCAACGCGTGGCCCGCCATGTCGTCTGGTGTGGCCCGTGTTGAGATTAAAGCTGTTAAAAAATTACATGGAGGTAAAAATTTCGATGCAATTACAAAATTACATCGCAATTATTTCGGTTCATATTCTATAAAAATTTCCATCTTAATGATATGTATTATATAAGTGGCCCTCTGTCAATGACCTAAATATGAAAATGGCCCTCCGAGAAAAAAGGTTGGACAACCCTGTTTTAAGGGACAGGCAAATTTTTGTTCATTAATGACTGTTTTTTCTTTCCTACCACTATAAAGTACTAACAGACTCTCTAGTAGGTATAGTCGCATGCTTGTGTTGGGGCTTATTCGCGGTGGGCTCATCCGAGGGAGGGCTAATTCGATGACTTACGGTATATATCTTTCTGACTAAACGACTTTTTCATTCTCTCCATAAAGCAACGTACAGCACTTTAATCACAAAGCCCAAAATAAAAAAGCTCCATTTAATAGGTTTCATAGGTCTCTAGCATTAAAGAACATAACTGGGCTGGAACAAAACGAACCATACTCAGCAACGACTTTCATGGTATTCAAGCTAGTTTCTTTAAGACTCATATAGTACAAAGGAACAGAAAATGACAGAAATGTAATACCTATCCATATATCTCCTTGCTTCTATATTGTCCAAAGCATTGATAACGATATCACAGGATTCGAAAAAGTCATCATTATAAATACTTTCAGTATCAGGACAAACTGCAATAAGGATAGGAGAAAGTTACTTCCGCTGTATTACAAATTGATTTGAAACAAAAAATCAAGTCGACACACAATGATACTTATTTGAAAAGCTATCTCACACTTTAATTGTTAAGAAGAAATCCAAAAAACCCAAAAGCAATTAGCTTGTCAGCATTCCTTTAGTGGCTCTCCCCATTTTTCTCTCCCCCCTCTCTTCCCCTCCCGAACTCCCAGCTCCAGTAGTTCGTATTCTTTTAGAAGAGTCATATTGGATACATAACAGCATGAACTCTCTTCTAGCTTGGTTCAGAGTGAATGTATTTTTTTAATGGAAGAAACAAATAAATTTCTTAAAAATAAGAAATTTTGATGAGACAATTCTGTAGGTCTTTAAAGTGCGGTGTTCAGGAAAACAGCTATGATGAAAAACCGTTAATGAAACTAGAATGAAGAATTATCATCTATTTCATCAAAACTTTAAAATAGCCAAAGATCTTCAGAATTTCACCTCATCTATATTTTTACTCCTTAAGTCTACACTACACTTTCAACATTAATTAACAAGTTTGAAAGTCTGTTTACTGTAGTTTTCATGTCTCTAGAAACAGATAGAAGAAGAGAGAGAGAGAAAGATTTTTAAGATATATGAAATTCAAACTGCTCTAATATATATCGAACTATTGAAAACGTCTATCTCTCAGCCATGACTGCAGACAGCTTTTACTCAAACCAAAAGGATTCCTGCTATTACCAAAGAAATGTTGTTTGTTATTTTAGAAATATGCGCCGATAGCTTCAATAGAAATTAGTCTGATTCGATCACAAAAGCAATTATATTGGCTTGCCGCACCATAATTAAATCTGATATAATCAATACTGTAATCTGAAGAATGTTAAATAACAATTTTATCAACCTGATAAAAATTTATTGAGCAAAAAAGCTCCTAATGAGAGGGCCAATAGATGAAAGGTCCAGATATGGCAAGGGACTTCACATATATCAAACAGTAGTTCAGATTTGACAAAAACAACCCTTTTGACAGACTCGCAGTCAAGTAAGACTATCAACCTGGAAATTTGGTGAATTTGAATGAAAAGTTTCATTGAGCATATCAATATTCTGATAACATCTGTTTTCACAAAAGAAGCGACAAAACACTTCACCACGACACTGTCATTACTATGCTATCGAGGGTGAATATTTTACTAGCAAGATATTGTACACAAGATAGGGAATTTGTTATTCCCACATTGGGTTTATCTTCTCCTGCACAAATGAGGTTATAGAGATATTCACAAAAATATTTTGAAAACAAGATTCAGTGCATCAGACTGGAATACAATGGAATGAACAAAGGATCAATAAAGGACTATGCAACCCAATTCAATACAATCCACTAGATGGCACACTTTTACACTATAGGCTGGAGTAGAAATTCACTGAGGGCAATGCAGTTCCTTATAAGGATACATCTTCTCCTTACAATATAGTTCAGCATAGTACAGTTCAGGATAGAACAGTACAGTATAGCATAGTACAGTACAGTACAGTATAGTGCAGTACAGTACAGTATAGTATAATACAGTAAAGTAAAGTACAGTAAAGGACAGTACAGTATAGTTAAGTATAGCACAGTACAGTACAGTACAGTGCAGTACAGTATAGTATAGTACAGTAAAGGACAGTAAAATAAAGTAAAGTAAAGTAAAGTAAAGTATAGTATAGTATAGTATAGTACAGTACAGGGGAGACAGTACAGTATCGTACAGTAAAGTAAAGTACAGTATAGTATAGTACAGTAAAGGAAAGTAAAGTAAAGTATAGTATAATACAGTACAGGGCAGACAGTACAGTATCGTACAGTAAAGTACAGTACATTATATTAAGTGTATAGTAACAGTACAGTGCAGTACAGTGAAATACAGCATTGTACACCAACGCACAGCACATTGCAGTAAAGTACAGAACGGGCAATAACGTATAGCAAAAATCATTAAAGTACAGCAAAGAACGCTTCAAAACATGAGGATACGAAATCGAGCAAAATTAAAGCTAATTGATTTGCCTTTTCATCACAAATTGTAGCCAAATATTGCAAAACTATTATTAAACGTTGAAAGCCCTACGATTTGCTGGCCCTAAGGGTTATTCTAGCTTCCACACAAGAGATAACGTAGCTTTCCAGACGCTAGTGGTCTACCAATATCTTTTTGACGTGCTTTTCTAAAGCTAATAAAACGTTTACCTTTATCCTGCCTGGCATTTATACGGACATCTGGAACAGAAATAAGCGTCAGCTGTAAGTTGATAAAATAACACCCGCGGCTACGCAAAACATGGAGAGGAAAGAAACTACGCAAAAAGCGGAATTTCAAAATCTTACAATGTTCACATTGGTTACATAAGAAACTCTTACACTCCAATATTTGTTCAAAATCTTTGTAAAAACATTATATAGGTGATCGTTTACGTGCATGCATAAATATATACCTTTATATATATAAATATATATATTATATATACCTTTATATATATATGTATATATCTATATATGTATCTATCTATCTATA
>WIPJ01001228.1:100393-133922 GCA_018155075.1 Cassiopea andromeda | reverse complement strand
TTTCCTCAAAACTTCAATGTCAACTACTTTATAATTGTGGGCAGAGATGCATACAACAGCCCCAACTAATGATGAATGGCCCCTTCTTTGCCATGTTCCATCAAACATGCAAGTAGCATCTGTCAGCTCATCTTCTGTTATCTCAGTTTCATTTTTAATTTCTACTGCAGCATTTTTCATACTTGCAGCAGATAGCTCATCAGCCCTCTCATCTATCAATCTCAAAATGCTATCATAGCTATTTTGGTTATACCAGATGACACATTCAGAACTGCCATGAACAAATTTAGTGCTTTCATTCCTTTGCCTATCATTTGCATGCCCAACACTGATAGCACATTGAGAGCAAATGGTTTTGGACCTTGTGATCCTTTTACACATTCAGGGTTTGACCTTCTTGAACTGCTAAATGATTGTGGAGCTAAACTACATTCAAGGTTATTGCAAGTGACAGAAAGCTTGCAGACAATGCCAAAACACTTTTCTACTTTAAAAATTAGAGAGCCTTTCTTACAAGTCTTGCAAACACCTAACTTATGAAGGCTCTCATTCAGTATTGTGATATCAACAATTGCATACCGTTCATAAGTGCTCATGCTTAACTTACTGGTATTGTCAGTATTTCTTCTTGGCTGAAATTTTATTTTGAGACTGCTTCTGGGCCGTTTCGGGGCAGGTTCATCCTTATTTATACCATCATCTTTCTCGTTATCATTACTATCAAGGAGTATTCCCCGTGCTGCACTATCGAATGATGGCAAGCTCTGCTCTTTGTCATTACTTGATGAGGTAGATTCAGCTCCTCTCTCCTTTCTTTTTGACATTAAATTCGCTAAGTGCTTCTTTCTGCTCTTTTTGCTGTGTCTTTTTGATCTAAATTTACTCGTGGGACGAACTTCAACCACACTGCCTTCAGTATTACTTACTTCCATTTTGAATCCAGACAAAACCATGGAAACCAGCCAAATGAACCAAAAACGAGGCTATTTCATAATAGGTGAGCAGTGGGCTGTATCTGGGTACATCTTTCACTAAATGGGGTACTGAATAATTCTTATCTCTGTGAACAGTGGTTCAACACCAAGGGCCTAAATTATCAAAAGCTACCCCTCATAAGATACATCAATTTTCTGTAAGTTTGAAGTATTCCACAATAAAGAAAACGACATTTTTGAAAACTTCAATAAATTCTGCACCAGAAAGTTTGAAAAAAAAAATTTGTGAAAAAATTTAAAAATTCACTTTTTTTCACATGTATAGCCCCTTAATACAGACCAACTGGTCTTTCTGTTTACAACATTCATCTACATCATACATGGTCAGCCTTTTCCCACATGGGCCTGATTTTGCTTCCTATCAAAGGCCTCTAGCCAAGGACAGAGGGTAGGCAATAATCAATAATACGCATTCGCATAATATATATTTCGTGCTCTCTGTCCAAGGCAATCGACCTTTGATAAGAAACAATATCATTATCTTGGAAGACAGAGTTCTCGAATGATATATAGAGAGTACGTCAAAAATTCTTCGCGGGCCGAATTAAAGCTCTCCGCGGGCCTTAGGTTGCCCGTGCATGATCTACATATTAAACAACATCATGTGGTCAATATCACATGATTACAGTCCAATCTCTAATTGTGTTTTCAAACTGTCTGTCATTTTTGGCAGATTTTGCCATTTCTGGCAATGTGTTCTATAGTATTGTTTTTCGTGTTGTCCTCGTGTCCTAGTTGTGTAAAAGGGAGGTTGCACGAGCTATTGGACGGCAACTAGATGGAGAAGAAAATGGTGTTATTACATCGTTTTAATCAATTGCAGACCATGTAGATATGGTCGTGTGTTGAAAAACTTTCTCTTTGTTAAAACTATAATCAGTGGTAAACTTCAGTGACTTTCTGGGAGCTTTGAAATGAAAAGAGTAGAGAATATATGAGTGAAAATAACTGTCCAGTTTTGATAATATGCTGTACAAGTATGATATTGATGAACAACTGATAACCCTGGTTAGCATTGGTGACAGATCTTCCTTTCTGGCTTGACTATTCATTATTGTTAGAATAGAATTGAACCAGGCTAGACTTGAGTGGTAATGGCAATATACAGGGATGTTTTATTATTAAAAATAAGGGAAGCTAGGGGGCTCAGGGGGCGGAGTCCCTTTGTTAAAATTACTGTTAATTTTAGGGTGCTCAGCCCCCTAAAAATTCTTGCATTTGGCTTTGCTGTTCACAGTTTATTGACCTTGCTTCTAAAGTGTTTTGTATTGCTATGATTAATTATTCACTGCTATATCATAATTGAGACATTTCTAATTGTTTATTATACTTTGTTAGTACTAAACTAAAAAATCATGGCGTGGTCGCAGCTAGGTCACACCCAAAATATGGGCGTGGTTGTATCTAGAGCCCCTTTTGTTAAAATTTTTAGAAATCACTACTGGAAGTTCTCACACTAAATTGTTCATTTTCCTCACTATTAAACATATATAATGTTCTAATTGCAAAATGCTTAATGTGAAGGAATTTTTAAAATAATCAGTCGGCATATCGCGCTTGTTTGCTTGTAGTAGTAACAGTGCCGTCGCGAGTGGGGGCGTGAGGAGCGTCACGCCCCCTGGAAAATGCTCTTTTGGCAAATCCTGCCTTTTTTTGGTAAACCGTTCACTTCCTTGGGAATTTCTGTAACTTTTAGGCACAAATTTCAGCCTGCCGTAGCTCATGTCATGTACTCAAATAAGTGTGTACCATTCTTTCGGCAATATCAGTAGCTTCAGACAGTTTCATCGGTATATATTCGACAATTTCATAGGAATAAATTCCGAATGCATTTGTAACTCGCAGTTAATTCACTCTCAGCTGCCACTATACCTAATGTTTATGACATTGATAGACATTTTTGCAGCAATAGAACGGTTTTTTGCAATAGAACGGTTTTAGAACAGCTAAAATGTGCAATAATTTAAGTAGTTGAATAGAGGCCTTGTTTTTTGAAAGCATTAGCATTCAGTTCCAATTAATTACTTTATCTTCGATACCATACTTACTGTCAGCAAGCCACTAACGTTTTCTCCTAACTTACAAGAACTGATACTTTTTCGCGCTTTCCCAATGCAATTCTAATGTAAAAAAGGGCGTTGGTTATATTTATAGCCAAAGTAAAGGGCGAGGTTTCAACAACTTTCTAGGGAGATCCGCCTCCAAACTCCTTCCTTCCTCGTTACTCCAATACCCTCAATTTCTTCAAGTAGTTCTAGCTGCCACGCCCATCCTGTCGGCAAAATGTCACTTCACCCCCCCCAGCATTTATCTCTATGCAATGGCCCTGGGTTTTAAGAGTTATTGGAAGCATTTAAATAGGTTAAGATGTAGAAAGAAGTACAGAAAAAGGGTCTTTGGAAATGAAGTCAAATCAACAAAAAATAACATATGAGCGCCATTTTCCATATCCATCTTTAAGAATTGCCTAAGAGAGGAGCATGATTAGTAGCATGAAACAACTGAATTTATAGCATGTAAAAGATTTTCCTGTAAAATAGGAAATTGAGACTCTAGCTGGAAATAGATGACACTTGATAAAAGGCTGTTCCTTTTGACAATGCTTACAGGACTACTTTTTCCAGGGTCCTCCTGGTTCCAACGCCTACCAAAAAGCACCAAATAGTGCCCAGAAATTTGACATATCTAGAGTTAAAAGATAATCTACTTAACTCACCTGAAAAGTTATCTTTATCGGGTTATGATTTTATCTTTCCCTGATTAAGGAAAACTAACTATAATACCTTAAAAGCTAATATAATCCATGGGAATCTTTGTTATCATCACGAATTAATTTCCATCACATCGTGGAGACTTTGGTTTCAATATTTCCCAATTTCTCAAGCAATTTCTCCAGGGTAACAAAGCTGCAAGACAAAAGGGGATTTATATTATTCCCTCATTTTAACCAACAAAATCAGGACTTGTAGGGTGGGGCTATGAGAGAGAAGAGAATAAAGCTTTTAACTGCGGTTTCTGTCAAGATAACATTGTCCTGCATGTTCGGAAAACATTGCTCATATTTCCCCAAGATTATCGATTTAATTTGGGTGTCTGGAGGAATCGAGAGTTCACTGAATAACTCCGCGCGTTGAAGTTCTTGAAGTATATTTATCGAAAAGGAAAAACAAATTACAGCAACAACATACAAACAATAAGTCCAAGAGTTCTCAAATCAAATGCTTCCTCGAAGCGTAATGTTCAATGTTAATGTTCTTTTCTCTTCGTGTTCTCGAAGCTCTTCGTTCTCCACTATGTTCTCAACAACTTCACTTCTCGTTACTCCTGTCTCCTCCATGCGCATGCTCCATGTCACATGATATAGCAATTCAATTCAATTCATAACACTGCATGATGTATAGCACTTGGGTATTGATATGCTATGTATAAACTCTGCTTTTAAATAAAGCCTAATTTTTTGCTGAGCTTCAATATTCTCAACTCTTTTATTTTGCGAGCATTTAGGACTGGATGCCCTTCCTGACGTCACCAATGGTCTGCGGTGGGCCTCGAACCCAGGGCCATGTTAGTCTGAGTCGAATGCATTACCGCTAGGCCACGGCTGCTTGTATTCAAACATTGATATATGTTGAAAATAAGGACTATAGTCAAATCTTTATTGATGTATTACTTTATGATAAAGAAGATTAAAGGTGGAGTAGACTAACAAATATCGATAGCAAGGAAGTTAATCCACAAGCAGTATTTTAGCTCAAATACACATAAATTCTAAGTTTTGATGAAACTTGGGTGTTGCATTATTTTAAAATTATTTCTAAATTATTGTTGAATTTCAGCGATTCTAAAAATGAATATTCTTGTAACCTTTATTCTTATAAAAAGTGCTTAATTATCGATGCTATATTCCTTTAAGTGCCCCTTCCTGGAAGGAAGGGAAGTATATAAGTGCAAGAAATAGGAAACCTTTAGGCATAATTTCATATATTCTAAGCATTTGATTATAATATGATGCACTTTCAGTTAGATTGCAGCTCCTTAGCTAGCAAGTACCTGCAAAAGGCACAGAGGGCAATGCTCCCAAACGAAAAATTTTGTAAATAATCTGTTGGTACGATAGAACTTTACCACAGCACGAAAAAGCGGCAACATTCTTTTGACATACTTAAAAGCTTTTTTTGTCCTACACTCATTAGAGTATGAAAATGTCGGAAAGTGACCTAAAGGATAGTACCTTTATGTCACTATCCGACGTTTTCATACTCTGGTGAGTGTCGGACGAAAAAATCTTTCAAGTATGTCAAAAGAATGTTGCTGCTTTTTCGTGCTGTGGAAAAATTTTGTATGATTTGCCCTCCAACAGAATCACGGAGATTTACATAAGAAAATAAAGCTTTTGCCCCTCCAAAGTGCTTGCACTGGAGGTTCTTGCCCCCATCCCCACTCCCAGGGCATGCCCTCTAGTTACGTACTTGCACCGTAGACATCATTCTTATTAAAAGGAGTTTCCCCATTCCTCATTGAGATGAGTGCGATAGTTGTATGAACGCTATATAAAACGTGGATCGAATCGTAGAATGCGAGCAGATCTTAATTAAGAATCAAGTAGAGTTCATGGTGAAATTTTAGCTCCAAAAATGTGGCTCCAATCATTAAAGGTGAGCAGAAATAAAGAAAGAATTTAGGCAAAATGTTTCCTTCATGAAAAGACAAAGACAATTGTGAGAATTAGCTTTTAGCAACAAACCATTAGGAATCTTATACTCAACACAGTAACCACTTGATGAAATTTGTAGTACTATACATAAATTACATGGCCACAGATTTGTATGACTAACTTAGCATTACGTGCCCTATACGACCCCTCTAACCTAATAATAATTTTTGTGTTTTACAGTAGTATAAACACCTACCAAAAGATCACGAAGATCAGGCGGCAACATAGGTAATGCAAGAGAAGAAATCTTAGTAGGGCAAGAGAAGAAATCTTAGCACTGCCAAAGTGCCGATAGTGAGCGAAGCGAGAAAATTTTATCGGAACGGACCCTTCAAATTGGCTGAAAAAAGAAGAACAGGTCGTTAAAGTACGGAAGGCTTATAAAAATCTTCAAAAATTTACGTGTTGACGGGGAGCTATGCAGAGCCCCCGAGAGGGGAGCAGGGGGAAGCTACCTCAGTGCCTTAAAGTCCAAGAAACCCCATAACACCCAATGCTTCAAGATCTAGAGAGCTTCATAAAGTAAACCAACAGTAATTTTCCAAAGTTAATTTATAGCCCTTAAAATTGTCTGCTCGCTTCGCTCACAGGGGGTCTCGTCTTTCTCTTTTACCCTGGGGCTTCTTCATTTTCTCGGTGGGCCTGGAGCTAGGTAAAGGGTTGGGGATTATAGCCCCACACACCACTGGTAGTGCCACCCCTAGGCGGCAACGAGCTTTTCTACAATAGTTGTAGATGGCATCGAAAACTAATATACATTTTTTGCTTTTCCAAACATAGTATACAGATGCTTTCATGGAGGTATGGGGAAGAGGAAAGCCTTGTGTAGTTGACTACCCATAAGTTTTTTATATATTCCTGTCCTTGTACTTTATGCGAAGAAAGATACGAAAGGACATCAAACGTAGAAAGGTGTTCCACAACTTGGTGATCTTTGAAACTGATTTTTGTAATTTTTTGTAGGTTTGTTCTGTTTTTTGGCTTTCTTACAAACATCGTTAAAGACTGTTTGTAGAGAAGATTTTTCTCTTGAACAGTGGATAGTTGTTGCTTTTTCTGATTGGTTTCAGACTTGTACTTTAGTCCTTTAATTTATTGCATTTCCCTAAGAATTTTTCCTTTTTTATTCTCTCAGCACTTTGTTTAACATCTACTGTGTATCATTCTTCTGCCAAGGGGCTATTTGAAGCGTCTTAATCATAGTAGTCTCTATCTGTGAGTCTCTATCTCTAAATGAGCGAGGCAGCATAGTGGTTAGAGCGCATGCCTCCCGTGCGGAAGGTCTACGGTTCGAGTCCGACTCGATGCCCTGACTGAATGCTCGCCCACTGTTCACACAGCAGCAAATGGGTACCCGGTGGCAAGATTAGGGAGATAAAGGCGGCGAAGAAAGGAACTGGCCACCCTACCTCACATGCCGATGGCTCAGGATAAGTATCCTCTCTAACAGGCACTCCCCTACGTACGAACGTATCCGGGACTACTTCTATCTGTCATAGCATCATCAGAGTCAACGTAAACATAGAACATTGTACTGTATGGATATTACTCATCGTAGTATTTATATTAAACTCTTTTTTTATACAAATGCTTTAATTTTTGCTGAGCCTCAGATTCTTCTTCACTTATTCTTAAAGTGTCCGAGATTTAGCTTCGCCCGAAAATCGAAAGAATATATTCAATGCTTGTTGATGTCTTATTTCCTCACAAAACAAACCATACTAAACATGGAACAAAATAATAAACATTGTATCGAAAGTTTACTCGATTTTACCTCCGTTTCCCCTAAATCCTTGGGGCTTGGAGGGTGCCTCTAATAGGACTTTAGTTCTGGCACGAGCATTTAGGACCGGATGCCCTTCCTGACGTCACCAATGGCCTGCGATGGGCCTTGAACCCAGGACCCACGTTGGTCTAAGTTAAATGCATTACCGCTAGGCCACGGCTGCTCAAGCGTTAAATCGACAGTGCAAAAGTTAATTTAAAAGCAATTACATATCTTGAATCCACAAATAATCTCAGCCTTGACCAGGGACGCCAGACAGGGGGGCAAAGTGGGGCAAATTTAAACTTAAGAATAAACGTATATATAAGGAAAGAAGTTTATAAATTTATCTATGGAATTTTGGCTGTAAGTGAATGTAACCAGTTTCATTTCAATTCTTGATCACTTGCAGTAATAAAAAGTTTTAAAATTGAAAAGTTCCTTAGTTGAAAAGTACTAGCTTTCTTTCCGTTAGTAATATCATTTCCTTAAATATTTCAGCCGTCTACATGTAGGTTCCTTATGAAGTGCTTCCATATAAGAAAAACGTGTGAATGTTTCTGTTAGTAAAAATTACCAACTTTCTCCTGTTTGACGCTGCTTTCAACCGACGAAATATTTTAACCAACGAAACATAACCCTGACGCATTTTTCACCGATAAGGTAGTTAATGTTGATTCGAAGTATAGGGATAACTGTTGGAGCACATGAAGAATCAATGCCTTCATACAACATCCAGACCTATGCTTCACCCACAAAAAAGAGGAAGTATTAGGATGATATATTTGTGAAAAAAACAATTGTGAGAGCACGTGCAGATATATGAATGAGTGTACGAAGGGCGTTGTCTCAGAAGAAAATATATGAATGAGTGTATGAATGAAACTATTTTACTACACAAGGTACATTCAACAATTGTGCTTGGTACTCTAAAATAAGTCAATCGTTCTGTGTGTTGTGGCTGTAATCTTGGTTACACTGTGAAACCATATGCGCAACACTTCTGTCTTTTACGCCAAAAATTCCTTTGCCAAGGTCCATGTAAAACCGAAATTGCAGAAAATAGCCCTCATTTGCCAATTCGAGCCAGCTATCAGGCATCTCCATTGGGTTTCAGCAAAACAATTCAGCATATCATCGTGGCATAATGGTGTGACTACCTTTCAAGGATTAGTGACTTCTAAAAATGTATAGAACATTCCTGTTGCCATCACTTACGCGTCACTTATACCTTTACACCAGGGGTGTCGTGGAGGGAGCTCAGGGGGATTCAGCCCCCTTGCTAAAATTATGAGAGATTTTGGGGGCTGAGCCCCCTTCATCGAATACCTTTTGGATTGGGTAAGTTCGTAACTACGCATTTGCCGAAGAACAATAGAAAGGTACGCTTCGCTACAATCCTATACTTGCTGTCTCCTTCTTTTAATACTTTGAAATACACTGGTTTGACAAGCAAATTATTGTCATACATGCAAAAATGGGCGTAGTGAAGGGCGTGGTTAAATGGTCTCATACGAAAAGGTGCGTGTATGGGGTTACGACATTTGCTAACTTGCGGCTCCGTAGGTAATAATGCGCAGCGGCGGATTTATTGTTATTCACGAAGTGGCAGAACGAAGCCTTGATGACATATGTTAGCTATGAAGAGCTTGCAGACATTGCTATCTCTCTTATTCCAAAAATAAAAACATGGCTTTGATACAGGCTAAACGTTGAAAGGCTAAGAAAACTATGAAAAACTGAAAGAACTGCTCTTAGAACCAAACGAGCAGTTATGAATTGCACCTCTTGTCTTCCTTTCTACTTAACCTTCCCCTCATTTTCTCGATTTGTCCTTTGTCGGGGCTTTGTTATAGGCCCTACGGCCTTTCCCTGACATTACTTACTAAAAAAGAGCCTCTGCGATGGACATTTATTGCCTTACCTCTTACAGGAGGAGAGAATTTCTCAAAACTTCAGACTGCAAATACTGGTAATTTTCTTTGCGCTAAGATAAAAGCTTTCATGTCAAAATGTAGCGCGAAAATTAGTCTTTAAGCTTCAGTGTGTACTTTTCTGATATCATGTACGAGACAAGTAAAATATTTCAGATACTACAGTATACCCTTGTGCGATCAAAATGAATGCCGTATTGAAGCACAGTGGATTTCCAAGGAGTCGTTGTTTTCAAATTGAAGACTGTTTCGAGTGTCAACTCCCAAAATTAAAACTGCAAATTACAAAAGTGTCTTAGTTCTTTCAATTTGGGTAGGGTTGTTTCTTAACTTTCGAGAAATTAAGCCTACAGTTTTTTATAAAAAATGCGTGTGTATTAAAATCTTTATTGATGTCTTACTTTATCGTAAAGATTGATAGAGTATAGCAGAATAACAAAAATATAGTATCGATAGTGAAAAAGCTAATCTACAAGCAGTACTTTTCTCAAATACACAAAAATTCTAAGTCTTGATGAAGCTTAAGCCTTGCATTATTCTTAAATTATTCTTAAATTTCAGCGATTCTGGGTAGGAAAGGAACTGGCCACCCTATTTCGCATGCCGATGGCTCAGGGTAAGTGTCCTATCTAACAGGAACTCCCCTACGTACGAAAGTATACGGAACTACATTTACCTTTTTTACCAAAGGTGTGACTCCACCTAAAAATCTCAGGCATATATTCCAATCTTTATTGATGTTTTTCTACATCATTATGCTAAGCAAGAGTTTATATTTTATATAGAATATGCAAAAGTACATCTGAAAGCAGCCATACGATCAAGACACAAAATAATTCTTATGTCTTGATGAAGCTTTAGCCTCGCATTATTCTTAAATTATTCTTAAACTTCAGCGATTTTGAGCCTCAATATTCTTATAAACTTTATTCTTATGAAAAAGGTGTGTAGAAAGTCTACAATTCCTCACTTGCTCAGAAAACTCAAAATTAGAAAACGACACCATGCTTTCGGGCTGGAGCACTTTAATTCCTTCTCTATGGTATCTATGCTTTCTTTATCATTCTGAGATATTCTCTTATCTGGATCCTTGCCTTTTCATTTCATGGTTAGTAAAAGCTTACTTTGAATGAAGATTGTGCTAATTAGATCATGCTTGTACAAATTTTAAAGAGCAGAGCTTCATTCTCCACAAAGATATAAATATATTGAAGAATTGGCTAAGAAAACTATGGTTAACCATGTAAGCCAATATTTCCATTTTAGGTGTATCTTGTCAATAACATTAAGGTAGTAATTGCAAAAATGCTTAATCCGAGCTCATGGATTTTGCTTAGGAGATATCGTATATCAACCATACTGCAATTGCCATTCTAATGGAAATTTCGTATTTGCAAAAGAAAGCCAATCGTTGTCCGTTAGTCATCATTTGAGCGTATTCTATTTCTTTGGCCTAATAAAGCTCTATATTTGCTTACAAGACTTGGTGGATGAAAACAGACTTGCGCGTAAGCTTTCACTGGTTGCAAAATCATACTTGCTTAAATAAATTCAACAACTCTCTTACATGTGTAGCAGAGCAATCTAAGAGGAATTGTATAAGTTGCTCAAAATAATTTGCACAGTGCTGTAACCATAAGCAAAATTATCAATGACGGTCTACAGTCAAAATGGAGACATCCACACTTAAGGTTAAGATGAAGCAAACTGAACTGCAGATTTTTTATTTCATAAGACAGCTTTTTCGACCCAGTGCTTAGACTGAACTTCTTCACGATTTCGACATCAGAACTTTCTTGAGACTTTCTTAGCAAAAAATTTGACTTCCTATGTTTTGCGCATGCACGTTAGTGGAAAGCAAAAAAGTTCCATGTACACCTGAAATGATGCTAAATCTTAGTAAATGACAGAAGCTAAATTGTTATAGAGCAGTTAACATGACGTATATAGCATTTTGTAGGCAGATAGATCGAATTTTACATACATGTACACTTATAAACTTTCTTAGGTCTCTGAAATTCAGTACTGAACTTTTTGAGTAGTTAAGTACTTCTTTCTTTTAAAACACTTTCTTATAAAAAGACGTACACCCTGAATTTAGCTAGAACCAAACTATTTGGTACATAGAAGAACAACTAAAGAGAAGCAAAGTCATCGTAGGGTATATTGTCTAGCAAGTCCATCGGTCCCTGCAGAGTAATGAATACATTTGGTTGCAAGTGTCACAACCTGGAAAAATAGAGTTATTCTACTTGCGTAAGCGTTCGTCTAAAAAAATTTTGGTGGTTTGCAATTGCATATGAATTGAAAATCATCAGTAACTATCGTGGTTGCTCTGCAATTTCATGTCTCACGAATATAGCCTTACAAAGAGATTCAGTGTTTCATTTCATTTGTCCTTGGGACATGATCCAAAAAAGTGAATAAACATGGAATTTTGTGGATAGACTTCAGCCACAAAGAAAGAGATTTAGCTGGAGTCTGCCAATTTGCAGGAGTCAAATTGTTGTTTTGTTGACTTGTACCCTTGTGCTTCTCCTTCTTTGGATTGCTTGATTCAACACATGACATGCCTTCAAATAGCTGGGTAGGCCGACTTCTACCTTTTCATATATTACCATTACGTTCTATTCCAATCTATGTCTTTGAATTCACAGCTGCAGCCCTGATTTTTAAATTATCAAAAAGTCTTCGGTGTTAATCCTATGTTTGACTCGCAAACAGTGCATGAATCATGGTTAAAATTCCAAAATTTGACCTCTGATTGAGGCTTGAGTCCTAGCCAATTTGGTAGAGTTAGCTAATGAAAGTGTGCAATGAGTATTTATGTCCTAATAACTGTAGCACAGTAAATAAGTCCCACTCACTGTCGTCTTCCTAATGGCATTCATTACAAAGATGAATATGTTAAAATGTTAATCTTGTTTATATGATGACATGTATAGGCCAAATTATAGCTTGGTGCTTCGTGTATTTTAAGGTGTTTTGAAGACAAGAAATTAAAGGGTTGAATTTCCTTCCTTCCAGGCTTCGTCTTCCATAGAATTTCCATAGAATAGAACAGAAAAGATGGCTTATTTGGTTTGCAGCGAGGTACACTGAAGATCTATATTTCTCTCGTCTTTGCTATATTAGCTTACAAGGTGAATCAAACAGTCCCTGCAATTTTAAACATATTAAATCGAAAGGATAATTCAGTCATGTAAACAAAGGTCTAATTTTCCTTTTGTCTCCTCTTTTCCGTAACTTTCGAACCTGCCAATTAATATTGGTCCACTAAGATTAAGGGGATGATGACTACTGTGTGGGCGGTGGCATTGTTAATTAGATCGAATGGATGGACTGCACGATTCAACTGCAAGTTGCATTGTCTTTAAGAATCCCTGCAACAATTACTTACAATTAAGAAAACTGACAGGCACATTGGAATTTCTTTTGTGATCAGAATTGCAGCGCTATCCAAGATTTTGTTATGCTTGCATCCATCCTTACAGTAGCATTTACTAGTAAAGTTGAATGTTGGTTAATTCGCTTTGTGTGGTGCGAAAATTGGCTGGTAGAATGAGCCATTATAAATTGTTCTTTCTAATGGACCTTGATAGCCACCCAGAGCGCGACCAGAATAGATTAGCCCAAATTGGTATGTAAATGTTTGAGTACTACAAAGCCTAGGAACATCTTTGGCTGTCGTAAGGCACATTTCAACCAAGGTGGAAACAATGCAAAAACATTTTTATCCTCTCTCACCTTGAGGCTGTCTAACTGATAAATTTGTTAACAAGCTTGGTTACAAACATTCCAGAACTGATGTTATTCGGACACGTGAAGTCCAGCAAAGTGTGGGAAGGGATTTCACATGTCTTTAAACGCTTCATGTAGTGCTGCAGTTCAGTGTTCATAAACAGTTAAAATTGCAGTTTTCCAACTTTACACCATTAAGGCGATCAGTTTTTAAAACAGTTTTTGCTGATCAGTCTTTTTATGCCAGTTTTCATCACAAGCATAACTGAAAGGGTATACATTTCCTGCAATTTGACAGAAAATTTAAGCACATCCAACTTTGAGAAAAACTTATATTATGTGGCTTCCCACTTGGAAAATATCACAACTGTTTGATTGATGAGCGAAATTGATGAAAAAACTGATCGTGCATTTTAGGCATATCTATCACTTGCAGTTAAGCGAAACGTTGAATGAATTTGCTGTTGGAGCTACGGTGAACTTGAATAATTTGCTGATCTTCCTCAAAGGGAGCATTCTATAAACCAGAAAATATCCAGGGCAATTTTAGTGTTCGAAGTTCCTCTTCAAATTCTAGTGCTAATACTCTGAAAGAAGAAGAATCCTTTGGAACCGTTGGACTGTGTTTTGGCAAGGAAAAATTTCTGATATCAATGAAATGCTTCATTAACGGCTTCATATGTTGTGTCAAAAATCTTTGTTGTTGAGTAGATATGAAGTCCATCATCTTCGGGGCTCGAGATCATAAAGTTGAGTTCAGCTAAAGTGAGGACGTTGGATAAGACAAGGTATGAGTTTTACGACAGTCTTGAGTTTTGTATGGTTTTGAACGGTAGAGGAGACGTTTAAACTAATAAAAAGATTGACATATTAATCACGAGTATGGTAAATGCATACTTATATGTCATGTATACATACTTAACCACAATATATGCATTTTTGTTAATTTATGTTGATTTATGCATGATATATGCATCATTTTTGTATGTTTATATAAGTGTACATAATCTTGTAATTTTGGATGTAGGGCAATATATAACATTTACTAGGCAATATCAATATACTATAGATATAATATATAATATATGATATGAACTGCCATGAAAAGTAGGATAATTATTGCACAGAAAGGTTAGACACTTGGTTTTTGCAATAACGACCTACTTTTTTGCATTACACCGTTACGATTGCTGACCACATTCCGACTAGACAGGACAGGGTTCAAAGGATTTGCATTATAGATCTTTAGCAAGAGACATGTAATGGTCAACTTGAACACTTTTAGCGATGGTTTGTGCTTTCATATGGAAAGAAAATTCTACATCGTGTAAATAGCTCCTAGAAATTTATGCAAAGAGGTACGTCAACTGGCAGAAAGGGAAATTGTAATTGCACCAAATGAGTTACCGATTGACTACCTATTGTCTAAGGAAGGACTGAATGCTAATTCTTTTGGGGATTTGTAGTCGGTCCCTACACTCAGTAGCGTAACAATAATTGGTTGGGGGTTAGGAGAACTCCTAAGAGCACCCAAGTTTTTCAGCCCCCATAGCTATCGATTTACTTCGATACCACTGTATTCTCCTCCATATTTTCACGCACGGATAGGTTGTGTAGTCACCTTACCTAAGATGCGCTCTGTCCCCCCTTTTAAATCTTCATGCCCAATAGGCTATTCCAAAAACTCTATATATAATAGCTATCACTTACAATATGCATCGTCGAAATAAAGAGAACTGTTAAGAATATGTTCTAAATTATCAGAATTACTGCATGGAGTGAAATAGTGTTCACACACCACTTTCGGCGCCAGACTTCAAATTTCTATTGGTCTTAGAAATATTAAAAGTTTTGAATTGTACCGGCCTAGTATTGTGATGTGATGCAGTTTTGAAATATTGCAGAAATTCTTACACCCCGTTTATGCTATACCGTTTTCATCCGAAAACGATAAGGAAATATTTCATTTTAGTTTATTGTCTACACCAGTGGTTTTCAACCTTCTTGCTGGAGCGGAAACCTAAGGACAAATTCTCTAGGACCCCTGTTCACATAATTGCACAGGAGAATAAAAAATTACAGTTAATTGTGTAACTTCTGATGGAACCTCTGAGCTGTACTGGCGGAACCCTACTTCTGTGGAACCCTGGTTGAAAACCGCAGGTCTACACTGAAACGTTTTCCTATCCGGCATCAAATGAAAACGATTTCATGCAAAAACATTACAACGTTCAGAAGCCATTTTCGTGTGAAAACATTTAAGTACCGTTTTCGTACAATGTAACAGGACCTCATATAGAACAGAAATGAGTCTTGACCACGAACAGAGTCGAAGTATTCACATCTTTCAAATTTTCTATCTTATCCATTATTGAACGTAACAACTAGAAATGAAACTCTTGCAATGTTCCAATTCAAGAAGACACTTCTTGAAACAGAGAAATATCCCAGCAAGCCTCAAAACAAAAATTATGGACACTTCATTTTACCAACTTTGAAATCTGGTGCAGAAACATGGGCGCTCCCGAAAGACCAGTCCAGAAAGTTAGCAACCTCACAAAGGAGAATGGAAAGAAGCATCCTAAACATCAGCCTGAAAGACAAGATCAAGAATGAAACCATCAGAGAAAGAACCTAAGTGAAAGACGTCCTCGAAACAGTAAGAGAACTGAAAAGCAGATGGGCTGGACACGTGGCAAGAATGGAAGATAAAAGATGGGCCAAAATAACAACTGAATGGTACCCAAGAGGTCGCAAAAGAACAAGAGGAAAACCAAAGAGAAGATGGAGGGACGAGATTGAAGAGAAGGTTGGAAGTAACTGGATGAGAGTCGATCTTGACAGAGTTGCGTGGAGACAGCTGTGGAGGCCATCCGCCAGCAGTGGTGTGACAGGCTGATGATGATGATGAATGTTCCAATGCACAACATTGCTCTATATGGATAGATTTGGTGCCAGTACTCACAAGAATTCCTCCAACTGTGCCTCTAATCATACTCTAAATGTACACAAATAAAACTTCCAGTGAATTGTAAGGGATTTCAGTAATGCTATGAGAACTTCAAAGTTAAACTTGTTCATCAGGAAAAGTCATAGCACATAATTGCCCATTGCTCAAGTTAAACTTGTTCATCAGCAAAAGTCATAGCACATAATTGCCCATTGCTCAATTTCATTTCAACTCAGGTGGACAATGGCATACTCTATATCTAGAGGAGTAAAATGTAATGAGATAGTAGCTTTGCTTTGAGCATAGCGTAAATAATAAAAGGGAAAAAAACAGAGAATTTAATCATTAGTACGGAAGTCCTGTTATGTTAGAGGAGATCACATTATGACTCATTAAAGAGAAAGTTTGAATGTGGTTATTGCAGTATTCGTTAGAACGTTAGAAACCAACAAGGAAAATTGCTTATGAGTACCTATGCTGCCTATCAAACAGACATGTAACTGCAGGGGGCACGAGAAAATTGCTCCTAAAATGAAAAATTCTGCATAGCTGTGCCCTCCCCACTCATAGAATTATTGACCTAGAGGTTTAAGTAATCAAATGAGACTTTTGAGCCCCGAAATGATGGTAGAAGTAGGCTTTGCTTCTCCAGGACATTTCCTTTAATTTCGTGGTTGCTTTTGAATACCCAATTGCTCAACGGAGTGTACAACATACAAGAGCTCAATCTCCATACAGGTGAATGTTTTATTGCAGTTTGTACTGTTTAGACCCTGGGTATAGCGGAGTGCTCTATTTTCCAGTCAATAGAAGTACGCAAATGCTGCATGTTACAAGATAGCAGCCCTCAATGGGCATTCATACATCGCTCCCAACAAACTGTGAATTATACATAATTGTCCTTTAAGCTTGCCAGAGGTCGGCCTGATTTTGCTGTTTGACAAACCCTCATAAATATTCATTAACCGCAAATATCGTAATTATATATGGTGGTTGAAGGCCAAAGATAGTGCGCTAACCTCTTAATGTTTTTGGACGACTATAGGAAAGTATTCAAATTTTATCGAGGTCAAAACGAACATTGCATAGACACTCTTGTTTTGTAATTATTTTGTCCAGCTAGCAAGCGATTCTTTGAGGGTGATTCTCTCAATCATGACAACCTTTCCATGTGTGGAGAAGAATCTGTGCTCCAAAAAGAGGTTTTTCAAAATGGCCAGACAAGTGTAAACTTTATGTGTATCAACTTTTCTCCACAGATTGAATTAAGAAAGTCGTTGATATCTTGATGTAGGTTCAATTAACAAGTGGTCTCCAGATGAGCATCAAATCCGACACATTTTATTTTTGCTATAACAGATATAAAAGTCTTGTCTTTTCAATGATATACATTGCAGTACATTGATAGAGAGTTTTTAAAATATATTTGTTTGTGAGGCCTTTCAAAGAGCGTCTGAACCACAATGATTGAAGTGGAATTTCTCTAGACAAGCTATCCTAATAAGACTTTTGTGACTTGGGCTGAACAAGGCAGAGACCAATAAAAGTGCATGAGAATCTACCAACGAATTCCATCTAGCTAAAATTCATCTTCAATCAGGTGTGACCCGGAGCCTGGACCCCAGTTGGCGTTTTTATCCGTGCTCACGGTAGCCAATTTTCGCAATTTAGTTGCCAATTGTTGCAATTTTGGCACTTTTTCTATACCTGTTGGCAACCAAAAACTGAGATTTGAGAACTCTTTAAGTGTTGGTAGCTTTCTGGCACTTTTATGTCTTGTCCACACTACACAAACTAGGTTAATCTGGGGCGAACCAAGGTTGTGCCCACACTGATGTTATCTAATTTACAGCGTGGATAGAAACTTGGGGCGAACCTAGGTTAAGAGAATCTACGCATGTACAGGAGGCACGTTATTCTGAATCCTCGTTACAAATTTGAATCAAATATAGTGGAGAACAACGTGTACGTTACTAACACTTGTATTTCAATTATTTTTCTAAAAATCGCAATGATAACAGAGCTTGCGATACTGTAGTTGAAAGAATATAGAGGAATTGAGCTTTTGAAAAGAATTAAGAAAGTCATTAGTTGCTGTTGATGTAAATCAATAATTATACATACGCAAGCACAATTTACACTCAGGAATGCACTCAACAGTAACGATCAAAATAACTGAAGCCGCCATTGCGCATGCCTTAAGTGTAAAACTAACCTAGGTTCGCCCCAGGTTTATGTCCACACTACATTTTTCACAACTAACCTGGGGCGAACCTAAGTCGAACCCACCTCCAAAGCTGGGCTAAACTAACCTGGGACGGACCTAGGTTGGTTGCGTCCACACTAGGAAAGTCTAACCTGGGTTAGTTGAAACCTGGGACGAACATAAGTTAGTTTGCGTAGTGTGGACACGGCTTTAGAAGACTTCAAGATAAAACGGTCTTTATGTTCACATCTCTAAAATTTTGCCAGTATTCCTTTATAAATAGCCTCTCTGTCACACTGATCTTGCAGAGTTGTTATCGATACTAAAAAATAGTACAATTACGAATGTTTACAGGCCCAATGTTGCCATTTTTGTTAACAAATCTGATTGGATGGCATTGAATTATGTAAATTCGATACTTCATGCTGAGTACTGTCAAAAATGCGCATGCGTTGCAAAAAAACTATGAGGTCATTAATAGGAAAAGAGACAATTCTTTTTTGTACTATTTAGAGGGAAATTAGGACATAGTTCTCAGTGCTACTTAACTCCTAAAGGCCCCGAGTATCTCTGTTACGCCACTGTCTCTGTGGAACTTGCTCGAAATAGAATGCACTGTTATGTTTTTCTCAGTATTATCATTTCAGTAGTAGCAAAAAGGCGAGTCGCTACTGATAAAAACGATGTATTTCGAAGAGCAGCCTCTCTTAGCGCACGACTTGTCTCCTGACCTCTGCAAAGGTCAGTGGTGGCCAAAGTTTAATTCTTTGATTCGAAGTCAATCTGCTACAGACGTTACTGGATAACGGCGTGCTTGGATTCAGGTCAAATGCTGTCCAGTTAAGAGAATGGCTTCTGATAACAGGACAAGCATAAACTTATTGTTACTGAGTTGAATAGAGCTCAGATGTGACCATAGCAATGCCTCGTATTATCTTTCATTTTCAATGGCAAAGGAGGGACAATCATAAAAGGGATTCAAATAGAAGGCCCAGCATTAGAAGATCTGAGTTTATAAAATTAGTTGTCTGGTTGTGTAATCCAGGTAGAATCAGTGTGATATTGAAGACTTTATGAACAATAGCTAGCATAGCATTTCTAGGGAGATTTCACTAGGCTACAGAATCCACCGCAGGTATAATAGTGAAAGGTTTGGGGTTGTTTATAAGAATTCACGTTCAAATGTCTTTCTACTGCAAACAGTCGACAATTATGAATCTGGTGTCATTCATGACTCTCAAACTCACATGAACTGCATGTAGTGCATCTATCAAGGGTTCATAGTGTGGATTCCTTTGGAACTTGATGTTACTGGATACTGCAACGGAATGAATCAGAGCTGGGAGCTTGGGGGCTGGTTCCCAGAATAATTCTTGAAGGTTACGCCCTCTTGACACGCTGGAGAATCCCTATGCGTAAAATAAAGTTGTGTTCACTTACCGTTATATTGGGAAGGAAAGCCTGGTATCTGAGATTGTTCTTTATTGGATTACGCTTCAGATGGAGTTAAAATATTTTAAGGTGTAATATTGTGGTATAGGAAAGATTATTAAAAACAATTACTATTCTTGCGGCTCAAACGTTTCGCAGGTCAGGGAAAATCTAGGAATCTCTGGTCTATAGTGTCCTGTCTTACCACTGACTTTCTTTATAGCAATTTATGTTGAAGACAAGAAAAGCTCAAGGTATGAAACTTTGTTGCCAATTCTCATCTTAGTGCTGCCTGTAGACTTTCATATTCTCTTGTCGCTCAGTATTAACAATTTCTATTCACTGGACATAGCCTCTTCTTTAAATAAAGATAATAGAAGGAGTAATAATTCAGGAGCAAATGTAAATGTAGGACTTCATTTTTTCTATAACATCAGGGTTTGTGCTACCGGGGGCTTTGGAGAGCTGTAGCCCCACGATTTTACCGAGCCCCGCCTTATAGTCACCATGACCTTTTTGTTTAGTTTTTGTAGCCAATACGATAGGCGCTGTCCGTTAAAATTCTTTGTCTTCGCTCACTGTTGGCAATCTTGTAGTACTAGCCCCCCAGTATTTCTTCTCTGGCGCCACCATTACATGGCGTATAGTCTCAAGGCTACAGAGCCAAATAAGGGGAAAAGCACAGCCTAAATACCCAGTTAGCACTACCAGATGTAATGAAACGAGAACAAAGGAAACTAGGGCTCTGGTATTGCCCCTTGACATTTCTAGAGCCACATCCTTTAGATATTAGGTAAATAATCCTTTATAACATAGAAATACTCTCTTCTTAGATGAAATGGCAGATGAATTCATTGATATGCATGTACGAATCATCAATAGACCTTTTATCCATGAATTAGAACATGACAAATAACGGACCATCTACTGGTGGAGTAAAAGCACTGTAAAACATTAGCGGCTATTAGGGAGCAAGGGGGCAAGGGGACAAAGGACCCCCCAGGTGCCATCAAGTCGGCAAATTCCTGGCAAAGGTAGTGAAAGCAAAGGCCAAATAAATGACTTTTAATAAGAAAGTCACTCTCATGCTTTAGCCTCGATTTTCTTGTACACCTTTTCTCATGAAAGACATGTGTAATCGATAAATATTCCCAAGTATTTGTCTAGTATACGTGTTTCTTCTAAAATTTTCGGCAAATTCAGCCCCTTTGATTCCCCTGAGCTTTCTTGAAAAACTGCCACTGCTGTAAAATACTGCAACTGGGGAGTAAACATAAGAACTGGCTGGGAAACCGCCCCCTAGTTTATATGCTAAAAGAGGGCCTGATACTTTAAGACAATGTAGGGTGCGCTGGCCGACATGTTGTAGCTCAGTCACGCAGCTGAGGCTATCGCTCAGTCACACAGCTGAGGCTAGCCAAGCGATAGCCAAGAGATTTTGTGATTGTTCATTGTCTTTTGGCTCACTGCATCAACGACCAAATAATTTCATTTCGATGTTGAACGAGGGTCAATCGAGAGAAAGGGATTATGCTTTGATATTACACTGGGAGATAACACAAATTTTTCAAACGTCCGCGCCTTATTATTTACATTCAACTCTATTGAACACATTCTGAAACCAATATGTCCATTAACGTATATCTTGAACTATGCTAGTACTTCCATTTACAAAAGTTTTTGACTTGTATTCCGGCTTGAGTGTCTCTGATACAATAGTAGGGTGTTTCCTCGTCGCTAGCACTGCACTGTTATCATTTTACCTTCAGAGAAGAAGAATGCTGGAGAATGGTTACACCATAGAGATGGGTTACACGCCTTTTTTTACAAGAAACCTAGCTCAAGGCCTAATACTAAAAGTTTCTTCATTTTTGGCCACGTTTTATTTCTGAAAGTTTCATAAAAGTTTCTTAACTTATCGAGCTAAATTGCAGTGAAATCGTAAACAAATAGGGAATGTAGCTAACTATCTGTAAATGAAATACATCAGTGCCTTCAAGTTAGATTCAAATTCGCTTTGGTTCAGCTTTACACGCTTTTTATTTTATAAGAAACCAATTTACAAGGAAGCTACATGTAGACAGCTAAAATGTGTAAGGAACTTATACTACTAATAGAGAAGAATCTACGAGACTTATCAATTCCAAAAATTTTTACAACTGTAAATAATCAAGAATTTGGAAGTCGGTTTTATTCACGTACAGCCGCAACTTACATACATACATTTATGAAACTTCTTTCCTACCTTATTTGTGCTTTTTCTTTTGAGTTCTAGCCAAAGTAAAAAGTAAAATTCAGAATGTTGATTTTTCCTTATGTTTGTATCGGTTTTATGGCACTATATGCGCAGTGAAAATTAAGGAACTATTAAGGAACTTTTAGTACTAGAATTTGATAAAAAGAGGCCCAAAAATAAGGAACTTTTAGAACTGATCCTGGAACTAGGTTCCTTATAAAATATAAAGAGTGTACGTTGAATAAGGTAAGGGCTTCAATAATGTCTGAAGTTTCTTTGTCCTTTCCTTGTACTTCAAAAAGTTTCTTGAATTTCAGGGGGTCTAGTACTAGGTTCCATTTAAAGTGGTTTATTATGAAAAAAACGTGTATTCTACCAAATCTCAAGGCACACTTGTTTAGCAGTCCTCCTTAGCTAAGCACGAACGATCCAACATCTAGTCAAAAAGGGTTGAGCATACGTAATATTGCTCCAGGCTCTAAATGTGAATCAGCTAGGGGGATCCGGGGGCATGCTTCCCCGGGAAATTTTGAAACTTAGATATTTTGACATCACTGAAAACGTGCATTTTTCTATTTATCTATTTAGTTTTGCATCAAGGAGGGCAACCAATTACATGAAAAGGGGCACTTTGCCTGAGTCTTTGAAAAGTGAGGGCCCCCGGTTCCTATATCCATGCACAGAGGCTTTCCTTTCTCTACATGTACTGTTTCATGTCCACTTCTCTCGCCTCAATTCTGCTATGTTCGGAGAACCTATGCTCAGAGATGTGCCTAGGCAATTTTAGTTGAAGTTTATGTTCAAAGCTCTATGTAAGAAAGGTTAAAAAACACTGTGGCTAGAGGATGCTGATTCCCTGCATGATTATCAAAGTTCTTGCAGCTTCGTGCGCATTTGGGGTACCATGCCCATCCACCACGCCCATTCAGTTGGCAATGGGTTGCCAATCTCTTCCAGTACCCCCTTCAAAAATCGTCCTTGCTACAGGCCTGGTATACATTTAGCTAAACACGTTCTCAAGCCAAAGGGTCACGTACGTGTTTGCTTATGTGGATTACTCTTGTGCGCTTGATTGTAGGGGTGGCAGAATTAGCAGGGGGATGGATATTTTTCTAGATTTTCATAAAGTGGAGGGGTGGCAATAAAATAGACTACTTGGAAAATTGCAACAACCCTGAAGGGAGTAGAAGGGTTCATGATCCCACCAGATGATGTTTAGCGAAAATTGGATGGAGTGGTAGGCAGTGTTCCACCTGGCAAGGGTTGTGAAGTGCTTGATGGAGAATGGACTCATCAATAATGGGATGAAAGTGACAGTGGAAAATTTGCGATAGTGATGATGCCCAAATTTTGCTAAAATGGGGGGTCATTATAAATTGCTATGAAGTGCGAAAAATTTCAAGAAGTGCAACATAGCCCCCCTACAATTAAGCACAACAGAGTAATGCTGGACCATGTACCAGGGCTTTGGGTAATTCAAAGGTACATCATTCTATTGTAAAGCTATAAGTGAAACTTCAGGGAAAGAACGCAAAGAGACGTTTCTGGCATCAGATGTCAATAAATCAAAGTTCACATTGTAATTGTGCTTTTATTAAGAGGTTTTGATTATATTGTACTCAAATGAAAGTGCTTCAAGGGTTCAACCGCTTGCGAAGGGTAGAAGGCATGATTTTGTCTTCAGGTTTCATCTCTCTCTGCAAGGCCCATCTATTATATGATTAAATAAGAGGTTAATTACAAAAAAAAGAGTTAAATATAATCGCTTCTTGGGGGCTGTAATTATAGCAATGAATAGCAATCACGCAGCTTGTGAGAACAATTTGCTGATCAATAATGGAAACGAAATATCTCGTGCTGTTAGGGCGCAGAGTTTTGGGACAGATTTTCATCCCTTTGCTGTTGAGATGCCTGAAAAATCAGTGATGCTGAAGTGGGCCTACCTAGCGATCAGATCAGTATTCGAAGCAAATCCGATGGAGATTGTGAGGTGGTTGCAAGTTTACTGAAAAGTTTATGGCAGCCAATACTGCCCTAGCTTGCACCACTTATTTTGCAATCAACGGTTTGTGCACGTTTTCTATTTTACAAGAAACTTAGATTAGCACCTAGTGCTAAAAGTTTCCTAATTTGGCGTGGAAGCATTTGAATTTTAGTACTAAAAGTAGCTTATTTGGTTTCTTATTTTCGGCACCAAATGCTCCCTTACTATTTTATAGTTGAGTTTTCTAAATGGACATAACTGCTATTTGCCACAAGAAGAACATACCAGGCCCTTTTCAACATGTAGGCTTGGGGAGCAAACGCCCCTAGTTCTCAGTATTACCCCCAGTAAACTGATTTCTGCCCCCAAATATAATCCCAAAATTTCTCTTTTATTTTTAAACTAGCATATCCTCTTTTCATAAGCGAGGCAGCATAGTGGTTAGAGCGCATGCCTCCCATGCGAAAGGCCTACGGTTCGAGCACGACTCGAAACCCTGACTGAACGCTCGCTCACTGTTCACCCAGCAGCGAATGGGTACCCAGTGGGAAAACTGGGGAGATAAAGGCGGTGCGGTGCGGAACTGGCCACCCTACCTCACATGCCGATGGCTTAGGATAAGTATCCTCTCTAACAGCCACTCCCCTACGTACCAACGTATACGGGACTACCTCTACTTTATTTCTCTCTTTTCTATAACCTATGCAGATGAAAGTCACGGGTCGCGATTTTTTCAAACAACAATCAAGCCAAAATTAAGGTGTGCAAGTACTATCTACTAACTTATTTACCATCTAACGCTTTAAAAGTTCTCTGGAGTATACTGTTCGAGTTTCTTCAGCTTTTGGCCAGTCTTGTATTAGTTTCTTAGAAAATAAGACGCGTGTAAAGCAAATGGCCGCAAGTATGATATGCCACAATTACAACAGCAGCAACAACAACTGCAAACGTGATGGTAAAAGTATGAGAAATAAAGGCAGGGAATTGAAAAGCTGGGAACGCTAGTAGCAATCACGTGGTCGGTGCAATTGTCCTGGAGGGGCAACAACTGTCTCTACCTTCACTTTGCAGGGTAAGAATCTTATGCAGGAAGTCGGTACATATCACATCAATAGGTTCGAAAGGACCAAAACAGGACATCATTTAAAATTGAAGAAGAAATTGCTTGTGCAACAAAATTACCAAAGAAATTTTTTGCCTGTAAAAGTGATTATATGCCCGTTCCTACGGGTAGTGGCAGACTGGAAAGTGATTCTGGGATGTGATCGTACCCGCAATCATTCACAAAAATTGTAAGACTGCTCCTCTCTACCATTTCGACGCAATCCCAATATTTCGTCTGTTGCATGTTATCGAGAGAAATTCAATAAAATCTTCCAATACTATCAGGCAACTATTGCACAGTAAAAATTACGGCAGTTATGAAAAGGATGTTAAAACTTTCCCTCCCTCCCCATTTCTCCCATCCCTCCAAGCAATGTCGTTGATGAAGATTTGATAGAGATAGTTAAAAATGACGTTGGCAACATCGAATGCAGTTACATCATCTCCACAATATTGCTTAAAGTGGAAAGGGGGTGAAATAAAGCCAATTTTGCATTTTCTCCAAAAATTCTGTTATGATCTAACCATAAGTCTCAATATATTTTGTGAAGGATTGCGGGTCACGGGCACAAAAGCTTTGCAAGAGAAAATAGAGAAATAGACCATACTCCATGGGACCCTTCACCTAAGCCAAGCTGCACTCTTTGTGCCAAACTTTGGTGAGCGTTATATCCGTGGTGCCACTTTTGCCACCAACACACGTGCTATAAGTTGGTGAAAGCCCCAAGAGTGAAACGCGCCAAAAATTGTCCCAAAGTGACCTTCCCACGAAGACATCAAAGAATGCAAACTGGCACCTGAGCTCCATCACTAGGAAAAGTTTGCTGGACCTTGAACGCGGGGGCTTCATACCAAGAGTGAGGGGACTTCACATCCCCAGACCAGAATTCTGTCTGCAACTCACTAAAGTTGCAATTTCTGTCGGCAAATGTTTGCCCCAAGAAGAAGAATTAGTTGTTGCAACGTGACGGAAAGTTACCACCATGCTAGTATTGTCAGCAAATGTGTGTCCTCCAAATCTCAAGATGTGCTTCTAGGAACAGGGAAAGATGAATAGCAAGTACCTTGATAATGATTTCAGAGATCCACGTTTTGTAAAAGAAATTGGGTGTGCTCACCCTTTTGACTTAAGTGATGGGCGTGACAGAATGTAAAAAATTACGGATTAAAAAAAGGAAACCATATAATAAAATCAAGTAAACTTGGGTGAGGTGGGGCGGGGGTTTTAGAATCATTTGATTCAGTATTGTCAATTTTGAGCTTTATTGGAGATTAGATTGGTCATTGCTTATAAAAAGCACGCCGGAGGCTGGGGGGGGCTGCAGCCCCCACTTTTTGCTAATGTATAATGTCATGCAATAAAGTGCCAGTTCCATCTAGGATATGGCGTATTTTACATTCAGAAAAGGGTCTTATTTCAATATAAGGGTGTTGTTATAGAAATTTGAAGGAGCTCTACACCCGACCCCGCTTTCACGCTCCAGTAGGAGCTTGCCACTTGTCTCCAGCCTCCTCACTCAAAACATGCTTCGGCCGCGTCCCTGTACAAAATAACATATCTACAGATCAATTAAAAACCCCCGGATCCAGGTTTATTTTAGGCCCTTCTACTTAGGCTAAGCTGGAAATCCCGAGGTGTACACTAACAAAAATCTTGCACGCCTCCCCAAAAATCTAGAAAAATCCGAAAATCCCGCCTGATTTTCAAAGATGTTTGAAACTCTCAACAATCTTGTACGCAACTTTGGCTAGAGTACAAACTCTTCGTTAGAAGCTAGCTCGTTGTATTTAATACGGATCTCGATCTCCATTAAATTTTCACGCATGCAGAACGCCAGATCAAAAGAACCCTTTGGTTCTTTAAAATAATACTATTGTCCTTTGCTGTTACGTAGCCATGGGCGTTATTGTTTGATGATGATGAACAAAGACTCTGAATAACACAGGACATTCGGAATCAAAATAGACCGATCCACCTCTCACCTCAATAAAGGCTCTCCTCACGGCCGAAAGCGGTTGACTTTGCGTTACTCGGAAGTAGGTATTCGTCACTTCCTGTTAAATCCATTTTTGGGTGTAATTAATTCCAGAACCGGGTCTGCATGCAATGTTAGCCTTCATCTGCAGTTTGACAACTTGCGGTTTGAGAAACAGCCAAGTGTGGACAATTCTGAACTAGAAGGCCTTTCTTATTTATGTGAGGTTAGTGGGGTTCAGTCGAGGCAGAGCGCATCTATGTGAAGCTACGCTGGCCTCGGACGACACATATTATCAGAGAAACTTCAGAGACATATTTTTGTCAGGCTCCATTTTATTGGTATCATTCTTGAAGACTGCAACAACCATCTCATTGGTGAGTTTTTTTACTATGTAGAATATCACTCATTTCATTGAAAAGATTTCATTGATTACGATAGGCGTAAATTCCGCCGCAGGCGAATATTTACCCTTATTATGATGTTACGAGAGTTAATGATTGTTTCTCTTCTACACATTTTTGCCAGTATTTTTTTCTCTCTTTACACTCTATCGTTCGTCGAGTATTCCGTCTCACTTTAACAGTTGTAATTGCGAACTTCCGATGATACGTAAACAGCGTTTTTCTGTTCAGGTTTGTTAGCATGGAAAACCGTCGTAGCTAGAGTTTTAAAATGTTCTGCACTTTACCTTTTCACTCTCACTTATCGTTCTCATTTACATTCTCCTTGTGTAGTTGTCAACTTGTGTAGACTATGTTATTTGAAGGGAGCTTACTGTACCTACTCTATCTGCATCGGCAAAAGAGATGTGGAATTTGCACTAGGTTTGCTTCCGATATGCGTTGGGTAGTCAATTGAATTAGGCGTTGCTGGGGTTACAGTAGGTCGCCCTTCTTTGCAAGTTTGGCGCGTTTCTGCAGAGACTGTCCCAAGTAATACAGAGCAATGGTTCCGTTTGTAAGTATTGCAAGCTTTGGCCACTGCGATCTATCTCACAGTGTGGTATTCTGTGATTATAAGTGGCCATTACTTAGCATAGTTTCACGATGGGGACTGAAAGTACGTTATGGTGTTGGCACGAATCTGTGTGTTGGAGAATCGCAAGACAGTTAGAACTGTTTCAGCCGTGAAGTCAAGCTCAGATGGTGTGTTGGTACGAACATAGTCAAGTTCTAGATGGGTGTGAAAAACTACAATGAATCTACTGTTCTCTGTACGTGTCTATACGCTGCTGATTCTTACCGAGAGTGCAGAGAAATCCCTCGTAATGTCTCCGCATGGCTCTGTTTGATCGTGATAAAAAAAGTCAGTTCTAAGATTGAATTGGGATCTTGCCAAATTCTAAAAACCATTCACTACTTAAATCTATTGTACTATTCGGTTAGAGCACAATAAACCCTTCCTGCGAACAACGGTCCTTCATTATGAGGCGATTTTCAATGCGGTCTCATAGTAATAGTGAGCAGTGAGAGAGACATTATTTAACTAGGAAGAACTTCATGATTTAAAAGTAGAGCCTATGCTGCTACCAAGGCAATTGTCAGAGACTTCAAGTAAGCGTGTTTTTGTTTGTATACCGGACATTCGTCCTATACCATTTACCGTTAGCATTCTTCACTACCGCTCAATTAATCCTTACTTTTCGGCGAATATCAAGTAGAATAATCAGTCTTGATATTCCATTGTTTAATCACAATTGCATATATTTAAGAGGGATCCTTGCTTCCTGTTGCCTATGGTGGTAGTCGTAGTTACAACTAGCTTGTAGGAGTTACCGTTCTTCGATTCAAGACCGAAAATCTTATGAAAACGCATCCGTCCTAGTCTGCAATTGCTCTCCCTTATTTGTATGATACTTTTCCCTTAGCCTCGATCCGAGGATATTGGCCTTCTGTGTACAATTGCAATTCTTGCAGACGCCAAGACATATAAATTGATTTAAAAAATAAGCTTGGCTTAGGTCAGTGCTCAAGTTTCTGGGAACAGTTGAGATGTAAAGGATAGGTGACGGGTTCTTCGGTGATATGTCTGAAAGGAATCAATTGGTCAACAGTCATTGTCCTCGTTTCTTCAAGCATATAAATACAGACGTTATTGTCCTTTCTTTTACTAAAAGGTTGACATTATTAGTGAATGCTTTTGCTAATCCAACATTTGGCGAAGCACTTTCCTGTCCATAACACTGGAAGGTTTGAGTTGAACAAAGTATTTGTTACTTGGCTGTTGACAGTCAGCCTTGAATGTAAACACAGTATTCTGTATGCCCTCATCATGTTTTCAGCTCATTGAAACACGACCTCTGAGCATAAGTCGTAAAAAGCCCCATACATAATACTTTTTGTACGTGCGTTTGCACAAGGATTTCCAGCCGTACAAATAATTTGTTTACTTGAGAGATAGATTGGCTAGTGACCGTTTATGAATGGTGTCCCAAAGACTTTACGACGCCGATATTAATTGAATAGTGTAAGATGACACTTGAACTGTCCTAAGCTCTCCTTCCTTTTACAAGATTTTTACCCGATAGAAAGGAAGGTAGTCTGCGTTTACTTGACGCCGTAACTTTTAATCATTATTTTAGCTCCACGTAGTTCGATGCTTCAACAGTCTAGCTACGTGGAGTTCTCACGCATATTTTGGTTTTCTGGATCCTAGCCGACCAGGTTGTTATGTGAAAGGTTGGTATCCTCAGTCGGAAAGCCGGTGCTGTTGAACGTTTTTGCATAGCGTTCCTATTGTATTAACCGGTGTTAACAGTTTCATTCGCCAAACTGTCCAGTGAATGACCAGTTAATAAGAGCGTGTACGTGGCTCATTATTTGGCATATTGCCGGGTTAACACCATAACGGTCCGTTATTGATGATAGTGATTTATCCCACAATGTCTTTCAACCCCTTGTCAGGAGCCTGTGTTACCTTGAAAGCTCTATTGAGCCCCCGGGGGGAGAGTGAGCTTAGAGCTTTTACGGTATATTACTTGATAAACCAGAACTGATCGTAAAATGGTTATGATATGCACGGTTTCTTACGAGCCTAGCACTAAAAGTTTCTTAATTTTTGGCCCCATATTATTTCTAAAAGTTTCTTAACACTTTCTTAATTTAGCGAACTAGATTGCTACAAAAGCGTACAGAGAGCCTGAATGTAGCCGACTATTTTCCATATAACAAGCAAAAATGCGTCAATACGAGCTAAATTCTAAAGCAGTGTCATATTCACTTTGTTTTGGTACAGCTCCACGTTGAACCAGATAACGATTTCAATGTGCTATTTCTCAAAAGTTTCTTAGCTCTTCCCTTGTAGTTCTAAAAGTGTCTTAAATTTTAGGGTAGCTATAGTTTCTTATAAGAAAAGCCTTTATTAGATACATTCTATTTAGAAGAATAAAATTTATAAGAATACACGTTTTTTTATAAGAAAAAAGTTTATAAGAAAATGAGGCTCAAATCGTCAAAATCTTAAGAAAATCGTAAGAAAATCACGAGGCTCAATTCCAAAATTAAGTTGTTTTTGAGGCCGAAAATCGGTATTTCGTCGTTATTGCATTCAAAATGTTAAAGATGGAATTCAAATTCATGTATACAATATTATTAACGAAATTGTTAACCACTCTAGCCAGTTTATTTCAGTAAAAGTTAAGAAAAATTTAAGAAAATCTCAGGCTCATTTGTCGGGAAAAGTTAAGAAAATTGAGGCTCAAGCAAAATAATGATTTTCTTATAAAAAAAAACTTGTATTGATGTTCAGAATCGCTGAAATTTAAGATTCTGTTGAGAATACGTCAAGGCTTAAGCTTCATAAACAGTCTAATTTTTTGACTCACTTGAGCAATGTCGATACAGCATTTATTATTCTGCACCATTTTTATTTGTTTTATGTTGAAGTAAGATATTAACAGAGATTTGAATATATTCCTATTTGATTTTCAAGTGTAGTTACACCCTTGGCACTTTGTAAAGAATAATTTACAAATAATCTAAGACTCAAATGTAGAAAAAATTTTTAATGTTGGGGCGCACTAGCTTTAGCATTTGTGGATTGTATTCTCCATAGCAAGGTAAGCTATTTCGGGGGGGGGGTGCTTAGCGTGCTAGAATAGTGTATGGTATCACCGATTGAATAAGTGAGCATGTCGCTTGCTCTTGGTTTCCCAAATAGGGAGGGATTACTTTAAGGTTTACCTATCTTGCACCCCGTAAACAACTGGTTTTTGTTAGGTAACCGCATATGACGTAAGTCCAGCTGTAAAACGTAATTTCGTTGTAAAGTCCTTATCCTTATGGTATTTCTAAAAATTCCTTCTGGGATCATAGGGGGCTGGGATTAATGTAGGCGTTTGTTTTTCTGGCACCGTAAAACAAGGATGTTTTACCGTGGAATGTTGATATTCTTTTCTGCTGACGAAGGTAGGACACTTCTTTCGCAAACCGTGGTTTTGTTTTAATGCTTTTGTGTTGGCGTTCTTTGCTTGTTGGAAATTATTGTATGGTGTTTTGTGACGTTTTCTATGTAGCATATTGGCCACAAATTGGAGCTTGGTGTTTCAACTTTCAAAGGGGAGCTTGCACGGGGAATATTTAAGCCGTGGCTTGACTTTCCTAATACAGGAACAGTAAATAGAGATTTAATTACAATAATGTACAATTTTTTAAACTTCTCACATCTGACTTTATATATGAAAGTACAAATACGCGTTTTTTTATAAAAACCTAGCTCAAGGCCTAGTACTACAAGTTTCTTAATTTTTGGCAACATTTTAGTTCTTTAAAAGCTTCTTAATTTAGTGGACTAAATTGCTGCGAAAACGTTCTCAGAACATTATTGTAGCCAACTATTTGTCCTATATCAAAAAATGCGTCAGGCACATTGTTTTGGTACAGAAGCAGAACAAGCAGCAGATCTTAAGATGGGAAAGTAGTGAAGGCAAAAAAAGAGCGTAGGTTCATTATCCAGGCACCTGAAGGGCGTGGTGCTCAACACCCTTTCACATTCCTACGCCTCCCCCAATAATCATCCTCTGAATACATTCCTGCTACTGGCTGTAATGGGTGCATTTCATATTGTGGCACCTATATTGTGGTGCATGGTTATTGGTGTACGGAATGACGAAAACAGCACCTATATGTTAACTCCTTGTTGCTAAGACCTCGAGTGTATACGTGGCCCGAGTGTATACGTGGCCCGAGTGTATACGTGGCCCGAGTGTATACGTGGCCCCCACAAGCTGCTCAGTAGTTGTTGCTGCCCTAGGGCAGAGACGTTTGGCAACTCCTGGTGTAGAGCTAAATTGGTAAACGGGGAAGCTCAGCTCGAGTAGTCCAGCCATTTTTGTTGTTGCTGTTGTTGTTGTTATTTCTGTTGTTGTTGCTGCTGCCTTCTAGACTTATTTATAATTGAAGTGCGTACAGCAAGAAGTAAAATAGTAGCGTATGTTATGAACATTCCACAAAAGTCTGTTCATACTTTCTACACCACTGATCTAGTTTTCTTGTTGAAGTCCATGTTGAGACTGTTGTGGTTGTTGTTTCACTTTGCTTTACATCACAGTTACGCTTGGTGTCGTTAACACATTTAAGAAATAACAGTTCGAAGATTTAGTTGGTTGATTTTCCCAGCAGTAAGTATGACATATACTTAGGGGAACCTGGGGGACAGAGATCATGTGCCCCCATATTTCACAAATGTTTATGTAAAGTGCCCGGTTGCGGCTTACAGAGTTCCCTTTGTTCCAATTAAGGGTGACCTTCAGAATGCATGTGCTCCCCCACCTTTTTAATGCTTTCTGCACCCCTTGGCTATGATCAGTGGCGTGCAGAAGGAGTTTTGATTCGGGGGGGGGGGCTGTAGCAGAGGAAATTTACCGATAGGCAAAGCATTTTTCTTACATTTTCCGTGAGGTCACAAATTCTGTGAAATTTAGAGAAGCAGGCCTCTTCCTACAATTGGATGTTGGGAAGAATAATGCCCTGTGTGTGTTTGTGTGTGTGTGTGTAATTATTTCAATTCGATTTGTATAAGATGATTTTCTAGCTAGCAAAATATATACATGCAAAGTTAACTAATCAAAATCGAATACCTAGTTCGAATATAACTAAATAAAACATCTAAATTAAGTTTCAAAATTAAACAGGCATTAAGTTTTGATTCTTTAGCCTCTTAAAATTTTAAAATTTTCTGCTGATTTCATCACACTAGGAAGATTATTCCAAATCTGTGGCTCAATAGATACCAGACTATTAGAGCCGAAAGTAGTGTGATTTGGCCTTATATGGGCGTCAGATCTATACAAACTACCGCTCTTTAGTTATCGTAAATCGATGTTGAAACCACCTTGGAAACTATCAGGTTGTTTGGCGCGAAGTAGTATGTTCTTTCTACACTGAGTATGAAGAGTTTAATGCATTGCGGGAGAAATGCGACTGAAAAGTTAAATTGCTGTCAAGTGATCCAACATTTCACAGAACATTCGCCCAACAACTTTATTCATTTC
>WIPJ01001228.1:86897-97867 GCA_018155075.1 Cassiopea andromeda | reverse complement strand
CTTGCCAGCCTTTGTGATATAAGAAAATTAAATAGGGCTCAAGCTTCATCAAAATTTAGATTTTGTGTGTATTATAGTACTTCATTTAGATTAAATTTTGCAATAGATGAGCTATTTATCCTTCTTTTCCTCTCCTTATTTTTGTTTATGATGAAGGAAGATATCAGCCTATCACGAAAGATTGGAATACATCCCTTTGACTTTCCCTTTAGTACTTCAGAATATCTTAAAATAAATAATGTAATACTCGAAATAGAAAAAAAGCGGTCAGCATAAATAAGGTATTATTCTGGAAAGAAAGGGTTAATGTATCACGTATGGGGTCTCTATGCAAGCAGGACTGAGTAGGTCTATTCATCAATTTGCCGTCGTTGTATAACCCTCGTTAGAGGCGATTTGTCGAGCATTTTATGACTTTGAGGTACTTTGGTCTAGAGTAGTGTGTTACAGATAGTAGCCATTTGGCGGAATGTCTGATTTATGGCAGATTTTGGTTAGATAGGTTTTTCTTTTGTGACTAACCATGCCAGAAAGCGATCTATGAAGAGTGCAACCTTTGGCCTTAAGCTGGTATACTAGCATTTTACTTATTAAAGTATCGACCACTTTTCCATTCATTCTTTCTTAAGTACCCCTCTACGTTAATACGGCGCTCCATTTCTACTGATTGGCCCCAGGCACCAGAAGATTATTAGGTTTGCGCTAGATGTCTGGATAACTAAGCCCATAAAGGTGATCCAGGATCTCTCCTACACAGCGGCAACCATAAACGTGAGTATTGCTAACGGTGAGAATCCCGTAGATTGTTGAGTCTATTGACAGCGTAGCATTACTCATGCAAAATTTGACGTCGTAGCTGCGACAGCTAATATCTTTGAGCCAAGTACAAACAGCTTTGTGTAATGAGATGCCCTGGAACAGTTCGCCCAAAATAGACACCACTTTGAGCGATAGACGAGTGAAAGGATGAAACATGAATGGATGAGTGCATATTTTTACCTTCAGTTCATTTGCATTGAAAAAGCCTTACTGTTATTGAAGGAGGATGTGCCCTTGTCTTTTATACATATACCTTGCCTATGTTGTATATACTTTTATTGATGTGGAATGTATATGTATATAAATATAAGTGATACTCAAGTGCTTACTTAAACTTTTATACTATGAAGCAGGCGAACGCAAGAGAAATTGAAGACAGATTTCTGGCTCACTGAGGCCTTTCTAAGTCACACTCTGCTGAGAACGTAGGCTCGAAAGGAGGTGTTCAATAATTACGTCACGCTGAAATTTCAATTTTTGAACCACTCACCCCGGGGGGCACGCTCTGAATCAAGAGAAACATATAGAACTACCATAGAGATAGGCCTGTCTCTATGCGAACTACACATCCCCTCGGCGTGACGTAATTATTGAACAGTTCCAAAGGCCTCAGTGTACCAGAAGCCTGTCTTTCTTTTGCGTACGCTTGCTTCATAGTGTGGAAAGTTTATATATATATATATATATAATATATATATATATATATATTATATATATATATATGTATGTATATGTATATGTACATGTATACGTATATGTATTATATATATATGTAATAGAATATGTATGTATGTATGCGTCTACACGTTTTTTACTTTATAAGGAACCTACGTGTAGACGGCCGAAATACTTAAGGAACATGTACTACTAACGGAAAAAGCCTAAAGAGCTTTGCAATTGGAAAATTGTTACAATTGCAAATAATC
Source organism: Cassiopea andromeda (assembly GCA_018155075.1). NCBI lineage: Eukaryota > Metazoa > Cnidaria > Scyphozoa > Rhizostomeae > Cassiopeidae > Cassiopea > Cassiopea andromeda. The sequence continues at coordinate 96,122 of WIPJ01001228.1, read as the reverse complement.
AAGGAACTGGAAGCTGGTTCCATTAATTGCAGCCAAAGCTCAAGCAGATACATTTGTTAAATTTCTTTCTTACCTCATTTGTGCCTTTAGTCTTGAGTTCTAGCCAAAGTGAAAGGTAGAATTCAGCGTTTGACATTTCCTTGGGTCTGTAGAACTTGTATGGCACTATATGTGCAGTGAAAATTAAGGAACTATTAAGGAACGTTTAGTACTAGAATTTGATGAAAAGAGGCCCAGAAATAAGGAACTTCTAGAACTAGGCCTTAAGCTAGGTTCCTTATCAAAAAGTGTTATGTATCAGGGCCGTAACCACGATTTTCATTTTGGGGGGGGGGCTTAGAAATCACTATTGGAGGAGGCCTCACCATGGTTGAGGCGGAGGAGCTGAGAAAATTTTACGACTTTCAAACGTCTAAACACGCTATAACGGGTCACATTTTACTTAATTTGTCTCAATGTCATAAATGTAGAGATCCAAAAAGTGAAAGACAATACACCAAAATATCTACAATTCTTATGGATTTTGGTTGTAATAAAAGAATAAAAGAATTCGATTAAATTTCATCGAAACTTTTATTCCATTGGTTTTATTATTATTCACATTTTATTTAATAACAAGACACAAAATATTTCATTTTCTATTTCGTACACTTTAGGATAATATTATAATTAAAAAAAAATTTATTTTAACAAGAAATTATTGGGGGGGCTCCAGCCCCCCTTGCCCCCCCGGTGGTTACGGCACTGTGTATGGTATGCATTTGAAAACGAATATGCCCATGAATGCTGTACATATATTGAGTTTATCATGTTCGTATGCTTAAGTAGTGGTGATATTTCTGGAGGTAAACATAGATTATTTTTAGAGTAAATATTTTATTCACTATTTACTGAAGATATCCAAATCTCCTATGTTGATTTTTAGGCAGTTGTCTTGTGATACTGGCAGTAGTTCCCAGAGTCACTTTTTATGTCGGAGAACGACATTTTGACGGCATATTTCGATACGTTAAAGCTATGGTGGCGTCCTAAAACTGTAACAAAGGGGGCTTTGTTGTAGGAGATATATGGACCGCACCTTGGACCACGCCCATTTTTGCATTTCTCTCTAAATACTATTATGTATCAAACTAATGTTCTTGTTACTATTACGAATGTGAAAGTGTATATAGAAGGAGACAGCCAATATAGGGTTGTTGCATTCTTTCTTATTGTTAGAAGCATACCTTACTCCTTCCCCTCCTTTGGGAAATGCATAGTTTAGAACTTTTCCAGCCTAAAACATGATTTTATAATTTGCTGTGTTTAAATACCCACAAGTAGCTGCTGGCAGATCAGATACACAACTTTGAAATTGTCATTGGAGAGGCTGATTGCCTTGAAGCATTGTGTTACTAGAGCATTGGTATTCGTGGTGGCGATTCATCATTCCCCAGAAAGCCACCTTTCACGAAGTTATATTTACAGACAATGGGCCTAAGCATTTGTGGCTACCCTTCCTTCGCCAGAATAATCCACAATTCAGTGTGCATAAGCCTGTTATCATATCTCATTATTGTGAGGCAAAGAGAGCTTTTTGTCACACAATGCAGTGTTGTTCTTCGCTGGAATATGTCCATCTCCCACAGATCAAGAATATGATATATTCAAAACGTCCAATCGACGAGCCCTAGTGTCTTGCATGGGAGTGAATATTTTGTCGTCAATACACATTTAATGCCTATGTTGAGCACAGTGGCGTAACCGACGTAGGTTGGGGTTTGGACAACTGCTAAGGGCCCCCGAGCGTTTAACTGAAGGGGACCCTAATAGGTCTTCAAGACAGATGTTGTTTTGTACCATTTGGAATCATTAATTAAGATGGGTCCCCAGTTTCTTAGCGGTACCGAGTCTCAGTTACGCCAATAGTTGCGCTTAATTATAATCCCAAACACACGTTTTTTAATAAGAAACTGGCTTAAAGGAAAGTAGCACTCAGCTGCTCAAAAAGTTAAGAAAGTTCAATGTTGGACGCCTAAGACTTAAAAAAGGTTACAAGTGCACATGTGTCTAAAATTCGATTTATTTGTATACAAAATCTCATGTAAGAGATGTTAGCTACCCTCTAACAGTTTAGCTTCTGTTGTTTACTAAGATTTCTTATCATTTCAAGTGTATATGAAGCCTTTTCCTTTCCATTAATGTGCGTGCGCAAAACATTGGAACTCAAAAATTTTTGCTAAGAAAGTCTGAAGAAAGTTTTGATGCTGGAATCTTGAAAACGTTAAGAAAGTTTTAATTCTGGGCCAAAAAACTTTCTTGCAAAAAAACGTGTACAGGACAGATGTCGTTGTAGCTGCTACATGTTTGCAGCTGCTTGTGCACCGCATGGCGTATTTATCAGCAATACTGAATGGGGCATAACTGCTAGTATCAGAGATGTGCTGATGGGGGCGTGGGGTCACGCCTTCCCAATATTTTCAGAATGACAAGAAAGTTGGTCAAAAGGCAGCCATGCAAGATAAGTGGTCACAAAATATTCCGTTACCTTGTTGTATGAAGAGTAATTGGTCTGGTAGTCAAAACGCCCTCACCCCCTCCCCCCGCCAATGGAAAGTGCTTCGGCACATCTCTCGCTGGTATAGAAGTCTATTGATAATGCCAACATGCGTTCGTAACGTACACTGTTCAAACTCAAAGTTGTCTTGATCAGATTTCCCTCTTTCAATGAATCAGGAACGGGAAATACGGTTGTGATAAGACGTAGACTGTTAAAGGAGCGGTTTTCCGTCTCAAGCAAGACTCATCCGTTTTCAGCATTTGCAATTTGATTATTGCTAGTCAAAGTACTATGACATTTTTCTCTTAGAAATATTTTCACTTTGTAAGGAAACATAAAGTAATGTCAATTGGTAATGTTCTGGTACTTAAGTTGCCTTCAATTTATGATACCCCAATAATATCCGATCATCCATGGCAGTTTCTCTGTCCAATTGTAGCAATTGTATGGCAGTCAATTAGGTAGGTTCATACGGAGCAAAGTGGGCTTGTTTTTGTATCAATAATTTTTTTTTAATGTACGGATAAGGCCGGAGTGATGGCCCAGAGGTAGAGCGTCTGCCTCACAACCGTCGTGGGCTCGAGCCCCGGCCGTGTCATACCAAGGACTTTAAAAATGGTACTCACTGCCTTCTCGTCTGGCGCTCGACATGTGAGAATGGAGTGGGAAAGTTAAACTCGCGGAGCTACCAGTGGACCAGCCCCCCGCCGCCGTAGCTTTCACTGCATTCGCAGACGCGTGGCCTAGGGCTATAGAAACGGAGATAGGCGCCGCCCTTTGCGCCATTGGGTGCGGGAAAGGACTTTGACTTTTTTGACAGATAAGGCACTAGCATATGCTAGCAGATTTTAAGCGAATATGTTGAAGGGGTAGTCATTACATCATTAGGAGAGCATGCTGGGTAATTGGAGAAACAATCGTAGCAGCTTCTGACCAGGGCTGCCAGGTTGGCCTTTTTTAGGGCAAGCTTTTCAAGATGGGATTGTTGTTGCTGTTTGATTTGAGAAATATCATTTGGCCTAAACTGAGAATTGGCCTAAACTGAGAATTGGCCAAATGTAACCTTTTTAGCAATGTATGCCTAGTTATTACCAGGTCTCGATGAGGCAAGGTGTGCGTTTCATCATGCTCCTCGTTCTTGAAACTTAACCAAATCACGCGCCCCGAAAATCTTCCTATAAACTACTGATTTTGATTATGATAAATTTCCCATTTATTAAACACACCCAACCAAGCAATTTTGAAAAATCCAACCCCCCAGCTTACTAACCTAAGGAATTCAAGGTTTTTAAAAGGATAATTCAGTAAAATACATTTCAATATTAACAATCAAGGAAATCAAAACAGACTATATACCTTATATTTATACAATATTAACAGCTAATTGCAATAATTTTGAAATGCTTAGATTCCCATACTGTCTATTGAATATTGAACCCCCCAGTTATTAAGAATCCCCCAATTTATGCTTTTTCAGCAAACATACTAACCCCCCTCCTTATTATACCCTCTACTATTCGGTGTCAAAGACTTCACAATGCTTCACTTCAAAACTTAGTTTACAAAATTGGTCAAGTATCAATATTTGTCTCGTTTTCAAAGTTCTATTATCCTATAACCTCTTTTCCTGTTTTGGCCAGATTTGGCCTTTCCTACTGGAGGTGGCCTAGCAGCCCTGATTCTTCCTGAATTTAGAAAATGGTTCTAGAAGATTGGTCTCAGGAGGGCTGGTAAATAAATAAGGAGAAACATGAACACGCTGAGAAAGAGACGAAGCCTCTATATACCTGTTGTCGGTAATTTTGCAAAATTATGAGTACCACAAACATCTGTTTTTCGTTTTTATGCTCCCAGAATCCCACTTTTCACGTAAAGGTATTTATCAGTATTGTCATTAACAGCTATTGCTAATATTGTTTACTTGGAAATGCAGGTAATGAGAACTGAATAGCTCTACTAAAATTTGCACCAAGTGCTCAGATGTTGTTATTCACAGTAACTTCTAGAAGTTCTAAATGATCAACACCCTTGAAAGTTTTTTCTCAGGCCGAGCGAGAGGTCAGCAGGGGCAACTTGCTCAATGCCCCAAAGATATGGAAAGATAGAAGCGAATTCTTTCTATGAGCTTTCCAACGGTCAAGACGAAATCCCCCGTTTTCTGGTTTCGCAGCTTCCAACTTCACGGTGATGTCATCAGCGGGGCCCTCTTTTCGTATGGCCCAGGTCCCTCAAAGTTTCTCGGTGGGCATGCATATGGAAAACAGTGATTTGTCTGCTTTAGGGCCTTGGTCTTTGTTTACTTATGATAGAGTTACCTATAGATTGAAACTTTTCATGTTGTGGTAAGAAAGGAGATCAAGAGAAACATGCTATCTTCTTTTGCGGCGACGCAGATATGCACTGAATATTTAAATTGCTATAATTTCACTTGAAGGTATTCAAGAACAGCCTTGAAGCAAATCGTGCTGCATTACATTTGGCTTAAAAGCTCGTCTCCAAGATTATCGACATCTTGTTTTAGCAATTATAAGGATAGGGTGTTAAATATAGCCTTAGACAATTACATGTTTGCCTCGTCTTTCCGAACTGAAGCATCCAATTTTGATAGTTCCTATATCTCATGGCTTGATCTGGCCACCCACAAATAAATAAGCGGGTTAGTAGATTATTTTTAACAATCTGCAACAATGTAGATTTAACATGTCACCACTGTTGTTCAGAAATCCGAAGGTTATGTCTAAATAATGGCAATTAGCAGAGAAATAGCTCACTCCCAGAGACCTGAAACACAAAATATCACTAGCAGATTAGGATGGGCCATATCAGTATGGTCAGATAGATGAAATTCCGCAGTAAATGGAAGTAGAATTATGCATGGGATCGTATGATGTCACAGCAAGTGCTGATGTGCTGGCAACAGGGTATAGTAAACAATGCTAAGCACTTCACTCGAGAGTATAACCACCAGTGAAAGACCCTATGTTTCTTTCTCATCAATAAGCAAAATCAATAATTTTCATGAATAAACCAAATCAATAATTCTCATCAATAAGCCAAAAAAAACATTCTCATAACACTGTAACATCAAAATCTCGTGCTCCTTACTCCTCCGCAGTCCCAGCGTTCACTACAAAGAGCCTGCCGAAGTATTAGGTGTGGGGGGTATCTCCATTTTTGCCGAAAGCGTCGGTAATTCTATAACTTGTCGGCGAATGCTTAATTTGCGATCATCACTTCTCAGTAATTGACCACCGTTTGTCGGTAATTCTGTGACATTTAGTACCTTGTCGGTGGATTTTTTTGCTTTACCCCCACCCCACCCCTACTCAAAGGCACTAGTTAGCAATGTTGGCAAAATAAACCCAAAAGTCTTGTGTACACACTTCGGGATTTACATGAGGCAGTTCTCTTTGATTTCTCAATATCAGTTGGTTTTAGGAGCGGGCAATCTTCCAGATGTTGACATAGTCCACATGAATGACAGATGTCACAGGGCAATGCGATGGTGTTGTAAAAGGTGCTGAAAATCGCCTAAACGCTTCTCAATGAACCCGCACGTGCATGCCAGGTAGTAGGCTTTAAACGTACCTAGAGCTTGTGGATTCATTTGCAGTCGAATCCTTTACCCATTAAAAACGAGAAAACTAGATACGTTGCTCTTGTCTGGACCTCATTATTTTTAAAGTCTAGTGTAAATTCGTTCAGCAGACCGCACCTTTCAGTGTATGATTTCCACTGGTCTCTTTCCTAGTGCAAATATTGTAGGGTTAGATAGGAGCAAGTGGACCTGAAGCATCACTGAAGTAGGGCAAGTGCAAATGCCATGCGAGGGCATATGCGACTTAGTTCCTCGGCTCCCACGCCCACGTGCGGCTCGTGAGCCATCTGCGGCAGTACTTGTATGGCCTGCGGTCGAAGTTATCTCTGAAGGGCCTCTCGTCCAGCTCCTGTCCTTGTCCCTTGTCAGTGCTTGGCTTTGACACACAAGTGTCATGCACTCCTCGATTCCGATACATCAATTGGCACCTCGTGTTAATATGAACATTTAAGGATGTTTTATAACGATTTTATGGAATCCCTAATGCCGCACGGCCACACCCAGGAACTGCCTCCAGCGGCCCCAAGGTAAAGTAAGTTTGAGACCTCTGCCTTAAGACCCTGCAACACCCTAGATATTCAGCTGTGTTCTAACCCGATAATGAGCAGTTTTTGCATTGTTTGCTACATTCAGAATGTTGTCAAAATGAATTGCATTTATTCACAACATGTTTTGTATCACATGTTTTATGTTTTATGATCTTATCAATCAAGAAATTAAAACTATAGCATTCAAGTCTATCAACAATTTAGTAGCACCTCAATGATCGACCTCTTCACAAGAAACTCACTATCTTCATCCCATAACCTTAGAGACACTGATTCTGATGTACAGATACCAAAGAAAAGAACATCAAATGGACAGAAATGCTTCTCGTATAGGGGTTTACCGAGGCATGCAAAACAGACATCTTCTAGAAGTCGTTTTAAATTTTATACATCAGTTAACTACTTGAGTTTTCTTTTTCTAGTTTGTATGTTCTTAAAACGAAATTTTATTTATTTATTTTTTCATGGTGTTTTATCGCTAAGTGTAATTTTTAATCATGTTCTTAACACCCTTCTAGGTTCACTTTACTTGTTTTTAAATATTGTGTGACTATTTTTTATTCTTTAATTTATGTTGTGGAGGGCCCCTTGAAAACCAGCACTGCTGAAGGGCCACCTTCTTTATAATATTTGAAATGAAATGAAATGTCCTTATATCCAAAAGTTACTCATTGTCGAATCAGATTACACGTTAGTATCTAACTTGTAGGGTTGTACTGTTCTCAATGAGTTTGGGGAGGCATGGAATCTAGTTTTTAAAACTCCATTTAGGCCCATGGAGAGGTCGAGAAAGATTAAAGATACTTAATTTAGAACTATGAGAATTAGCTGGGTTTGAAGGCAGAGAATTGCAAAAAATGTCAATGAAGATTGGAGGACTTCGGTGTGATTGTCAACCTCACGCAGAGTTTGGTAGAGTGGACCAATATGTTTACTTCAATGATCAATATTTCACACGAATAGTATTTTGTTGTAGCCTAACTGTTTCATAGTGTGAAGCATGGTCCGAATGAAACATGCTAAGTAGTCTTGTTATGTTAAGCCGTTGTTGAAGAGAGACCACTTTATTGCACGATATTATCCCAGAGAATTGCGTTTTGCTATGGAAGCAATGCTTTGTACCTGGGATTACTGTGGAAAAACCGGGTGGGCTTGATTGATATGTGACCCCTCAAATTGTATTTTTGCGCTACGTTTGAACTGATTGACTTTTGAATTGTTAACCGTAAAAAGCGTATTACTATAACCGCAGGGCTTTGCGTACGAAAAGCATTATTTGATGTCTAGTGTTCTTAATGTGCCATTAATTAACTGGTAGAACTTTGGTAAATGCCGGATGTGTCTTTAATTTTCTACTAATGAGCTGTTAGAACAGAATGTATATAGAGGTTTAATGGCTAGGATCAGAAACCATCATACCAAAACCCAAAGAGCGCCCTGTGAACTCCTTCAGGAAAGACTGATTTAGTCTCTGGTCTGTTTGTTTTCATAATATGAATAAGACGTTTCTCCTGACTGTGAAGAAAACCTGAAGTTTGATTTTTACATTACCTTATTGCCTTCACCTTTCTTTTTCACGATTCCAGTATAAACGCTTTCCTGAGAGTCTCTTACAACAAATTTTCAGTTCCAATGCTTTGCGCATGTACATTAATGGAAAGTAAAAAAGCTCCATGTACACTTGAGATGATGATAAATCTTCGTGCACAACAGAATTTAAACTGTTAGAGGGTAGCTAACATCACACACATGACATTTTGTACACAGATAAATCTAATTTTGAATACATAAGCACTAAAAGACTTAATACTTTTTGAGTAGCTGAGTACTACTTTCCTATAAACCACTTTCGTATGAAAAAAGTTTAATTGTATTGATACTGCAGTGCAAAAGTAAATTTAGAAGCAGTACTGTAAAGGTCAATTCACACTGGACACGACGCGACGCGTCGCAACGCGATGTACCTCGACGCATCGCGACGCGTGCAGTGTGAATTGACCTTAACTCCAATACGAAAAAATTCTAAGCGTCAATGAAGCTTGAGCCTGGCATTATTTTTAAATTATTCCCAGTGATTCTGAGCCTTACAATCCTTACATACTTTATTCTTCAAAGAAAAGAGTATTTGGGAACATTTACCCGTTACACAACTCCTCTAGGGAGGAGGGAGGGTACATTAGTTTGTTACGCTATTGTTTAATTTATATGGAGAGTTATGTACGGAGCGTTATGACAGGGGGAGGGGATCTCATAAACGGTAAAATTAGCATTATGTAACGGGTGAATAATGGCGAGGTGGCATAGTGATTAGAGCGCATGCTTCCCGTGCGGAAGTTCTAGTAACGGGTGAATCAGTGGCTAGCTGTTTACAATGTATAAGTCTGCTTCCATCAAACAAAGGGTTTTAAGACTATTGTTCCTACCTGAGCAAGGCAACACTGGTTTGGTATTTATAACGTTCTGGGCGGTGCTGCAGCGTTTCAAATGTTGGGCACATGTTGACACATTGGAACAGTAATCCTGCTCTTAAAGATTGTTGT
>WIPJ01001228.1:69913-84898 GCA_018155075.1 Cassiopea andromeda | reverse complement strand
AAGGCTCAGAGTCGCCCCTCGACCAATCAGCAGCCAAGAGGAGGGTGAGTCTTTTTCACGTGATCGTTGATTAATTTTGATATAAGTTGACATCAGTGCTATCAGAGTTTTGCCCAAAGTCAAGCCTACTTTTGTTGACTATACAATTGAACCTGGGAGGGCCTTGGAATCCATCACAATGTCGCTATCGTTTGCTATATAACCCTATGAATTTGCAATTTGCCGCCAATTGCAGTTTTTGTTCTAGCAAAAGCCAACAAAAGCCATCTTGCTCTAGGAAATTGTAGCTTTCACCTTCAAACTGAGCTATTTGGCCTTCATGATTATGAAGTTTACTGCTTCCTCCTGATTCTTCATGAATACCCCAAGGTTTGTAGGTAACGAAATGCCAGAATCCGCTCTGGACCCAGTTGAAATCTAGTGTGATTTTCCACCCTGTTCACCTCTTCCCACCTCAGTATTCTTTTCTCACCCCAGTCTCCTTTCCGAGCCAAGTCTTGTTTTCTTTCTTCACTCATAATAGGTTGCAGTTGTTGGCAGGGAGAAGGTCTTATTCAGTAAACAGATTTCTCATATTTGTTTTGCTACCTCATTCTTTCTACGGTTTTCTGTGCATTTTATAAAGCCTTACCTGCTTTCGGTTCATTTTGAGTAGCATTTAGGGAAATATTTTGCATATTACTCAAAATCCACGACAGCTCTTGTGTGTATCCAAGTATTCCCATAAATTGCTCAAGGCTGCACAGTTTGCTTGAGGCGTTGTGCGCATTGTGGATAAAGACGAAATATGCAGTGATTTCATTGTTGAAGGAGAAGTCAAGTTATTTCAGCGTAGACATACTTAATCCTTGAATAGTGTAAGCAATGAATGAAAACCACGGCCTTTTCATAATTCAAGTCCAGTCTCGTTGCCGGTCATGCTAGCATTCCGTAATTAAAATTCTTTGACTAAATTTAGGCTGCCGAACTCGTACAATGTTAGCTAAGATAGCACTGTGCGACAGCGGCTTTATTCTGTTAAAAGTAGTATCATTATATTTGAAAATTGATTAAAAGTACAATCTTATTCGAAAGTTCTCTCATTATAAATTGTTTTGAAAATTGGCATGATAACTCATGGAAGCATTTTTTATTTCCCCCTAAGACAATCAAGAATTTTGCAAAATCTAGAAGCGAGCGCTAGTATCACCAGCATGTTTCTAGCACTATCTTGTAGGGAATATAATTTATGGGTTCAAACTAGGTTTTTCTAGTGACTATAAAGATAAGCTTAGAGTTTAAGCACCATCCTTTTGGCCTACCAAGTCACACGCTTTTTATTTTATAAGAAACCTAGCTCAAGGCCTAGTTCTAAAAGTTCCTTATTCTAGCACTAAGAGCTTCTTAATAGTTCCTTAATTTTCACTGCACATATGGTGCCATCAAAGTGTAACATTCACAAGGAACCATCAAAATTCTGAATTTTACCTTTAATTTGGCTAGAACTCAAGACAAAAAGTACAGATAAGGTAGGAAAGAAGTTTTTTAAATGTATCGTCTTGAGTTGCGGCTGTAAATGAATGGAATCGGCTTCCTAACTCTTGATTATTTGCAGTTCTAAATTTTTTTGAATTCTACAGTTCCTTAGCTTTTTTCCGTTAGTAGTTTAAGTTCTCTAAATTCATAGGTAGTAGTATAAGTTCTCTAAATGCTTTGGCCATCTACATGTGGGTTTCTCTTAAAGTGGTCCCTTATAAAATACAAAGTGTGTGCATACCTGATAATTGGTCTTCTTAACTCTATGCACAGTGACTATTTTAAACCCGTTCTTCTTCATGTAGCATACACATCATTGAAGTTTTGGTAGTCACGGCCAATTGTTGAGCCAAGGCATGGGTTGTTGTGTTGCACTAGTTGCACACGCACAGTAAACCTTGTTGCTGTGAATCGATTATGCCCAAATTTTATGCTCATTATTTATTAAAAAAATGCTTTACTTAGTCCATTGCATAGTCTTAAATATATTTAACTAGGCCGTCAAATGTCTTGATAGTTCATGGAAAATTAAGACACTTTATTCGTTTCATTTTCATTTTTTCATTTTTAATTTATTAATGCAGGGTAGAGTATACAGCCAAAAAGACTGATTTTTATACTGCCCTGTAAAAAAACTAAATAGTCTGATTACAGTCATACAAAAAAGAAGAAATTACAGTAAGAACTACATAAAATAATACAAATAGAAACGAAGATTAAATAGTCGTGAAGTTAGCGAAAGGATTTCCTACTGATTTTATAAATCTTCTTGAATTGATTGTTTTCGTGTGTTTTCCTCACTCTTGCCTTGATGCGCAACCTTCACGCAAGGTTTTAAGTCGTATAGCTTAATAATCTGGAAGACGGCTCCCCGGCTTAATGTTCAACTCCTCCTGATAGCTTAATTTAGTGAGCGCCGCAGCTTGCATTAGCCATTAGCCCCCCTCCCATGTATGCCTCATACACTCCTCGAGGGGAATAGTTTTGAGACTCTTTGAGACTGTTCTTAATTGAATTGAAGGCAAAAGTTTTGTCTCTCTACCTAGTGATCTCACTTCACTATAATTGGTTACGATTGGAAATCCGTGGTCTTCAGATAGGCTTTGACAATCAAAGCACCGACGAATCCCCAAATATTCCAATGCGATTCATTGTTTTAATTGACAAGCCAAATTGTTGATGCATTCATTAGTGAAAACTTCAATATTAACACAAGCTGGAGTAGTCTTTTCATTTTGTAGACAAATCCTCGTTTGAAAATGAGTTGCATTCTTATCTCCTTTACTAATGGAGCCAAATCTTTGAGTGCATTGCAACCACCTACGCTAACTAATATACACTGCTCCTCAATGGTTTTACCAAGTTCGAATTTCCGAATTTGGATTAAAAGCATTAAAAATCTTTCACTCTACAAGATGCATAGATTGGTCGATGGTGGTAATTACCGTTTAATACTGTTTCAGTCTTCTATAATGCTGAGGCTGTTCTGATTTTCACACTGCTTGGGTGTCAAATTTCTAAACCCCATTAAATGTTGAGCATTTACCATCAGTTTGGTGGTCCAGTTGTCTACAGATTCATCTTTCGCGCCATTTCTAGAGTTATAGTGTTTCTCCTACCTAAGTTTGTTAATTTGTTTTGGGTAGGAGCTTTTTGTACCTCAGGCACTTGTCTGATAACAAAAAAAGCAAGGATTCAGACTGCTTTTCAGATCTCTTTGTGCTGTTAAACCGAAATTTTGCATCCCCTACCTTTAAAGTCCTTTTGCACCTATGCTTCACGTAAAGGAAAATCGATCTTCTACGAGTCCTATCCAGTAGTTTTAAACCTTTTTGCTGGAGAGGAAACCCAAGGAAACATTCCAGTGTCTCCATGAACCTCTGTTCATATATCTGCAGTGGGGAATAAAAAATTGCTTTCGACCATAGCCTTAGGGTTGAGCGGAACCCTGATTGTAAATGACTGGCGTAGATAGAGATTGGTAGTCGTCTTCTATTCTCATTATCCTTATTGAGAATAACAAAGCTTTTTAAAGTCCACCAGGAATGTACTTGTGGCACATCTAAAAGTATCTCTTCTATTTCTAGACTGATGCTTTTGATTATATGTTTAAATCTATTCGTTAGTAAATGTTTTCAATAGTCTAAGAATGAACTTGATATGGACTGCGACCGTCTTTCTTGATTTTTATTGGGTAGATCAGAATATCTTTGTTCGACGTTGAAGTTCATTCATAATATCAACGTCTTGGCTCTCAGATTGATGATAACGCAGATCACTACAACACAGCAGGACTCTTGATTTTATAGTTCAAGGGTGTAGGTTTGGTAGAGTTTTGAGATTTGATAGATAATTCAAAATATTTGTGTAGCTGTAATTTTACTTAGAAGTACATGCATCTCATTTTTATTCATGCAGTAAATCAAATGAGTAGCATTTGCTTTTTCTCCTTGCAACGCTTTTCAACAGCTTTTCTCATTCTATGTACCACAATATCTGCGCTGTGTGTTCCTCGGCTGCATTGAATTAGTGCAAGCAGGGATATCGTGTAAAGAATCAAAGACTTCTTTTGCAAAAGTTCACGTAGTACCCTGCTGCTAGTGGAAAACACATTTGAAAATCTTATAGCTGAGAAAAAGACAGATTTCCTGTTGACTGACCTCCGCTGTTTTCTCGATGTATGGACCTTTTTAGACGTGAAAATGATTTGAAACCGACTGTTTTCATTCGCATTCAATCTCCTACCTTCGCTCTGCATCTTGTATAGGAATCCCATTCATCAAAGATCAAACAGTTATTTTGTTTAAGCTATCAATTGTGTATGACAGAGATGTATTCGATGGCTGTTGTTAGTGCTTAGATATCAATGCAAGCTTTCTTTCCAATTTCATTTCCCATCCGATTAGCCATTCAATCCAATTTATGTTGGTTTGCATTAGAGAGCCTCTTTTCAATGACCACTCATCTACGACATTAACAAATTCCTGGAGGCATAAAGAGTGTCTTTGTTCGCGTCTTGAAAAACAAATTGTTGCTTTTTGGGCAGTGTCTGCTGTCTTAGCATCTCTCTCTACAAAATAGGAAAGGTTGTATTTGCTAATGGAAACCTCTATCCAGATATGATTTAGGACTTTTTGAAGTAAAGGCAGAGTCATTGTTATGGACCTCGGAGATTTTTAAGCCTAGCGCACACAGACGGTTTTTGGTGCCAGAGACTGTAATTTCTGTCTCTGGCAACAAAAGTCGCTTGCGTGCGGAGTTGGTTTTGTAGCAATCTTCATCATCAGCAAAGAATTGTAAAATCTAGCATGCTGGAGATATACACCTTGTTGCCGGTGACTAAAAACCCCAGTATCAAAAATCGCTTGTGACAAAATCACCTACGATAAAAGTCGCCTACGATAAAAGTCGCCTACGATAAAAGTCGCCTACGATAAAAGTCGCCTGTGTGCGCTAGGTTTTACCTTGAGTATTGTGTTTCATCTGTAGTCAATTGCTAGTACACGTTTTTTCTATAAGAAACTTGGATTGGTACCTAGTACTAAAAGTTTCTTAATATGACTTCAAAATTTTAGCATTCTAGTATCACAAGTTTCTTAATTAGTTCCTTATCTTCGAGATCGAAACTCACCTTATTGTTTGAAATTTGAACACTTCTGGGTGGATACAACCGCTCAACGTCACGAAAAACGTCAAACCTGATCAACATAACAAGTTACTGTCTTTTCCAATCGGAAATCGTACAAATTAATGAGTAGAGACAAGCCAGTGTGTTCTGTTTTAGACAAATTGATATTGTGTAGTTTCTTAATTTTTCTGGAACAAGTACCAGAGTTCTTGAATTTTTTGACCGGCCTAGCACTCGTTTCTTATAAAAAATGCTTGTATTTGCTATGCAATAGAAGTTGAATGGAATTGCATGCAACATTCGATTAGTTTATTGCTAACATTTGCTTGCCTGTTATGTTGGATTTCTGATGTACCAGATAGCTCTTGGTTTCTTTGTCTATTCCTGTAGTTGGGCGTTTGAGTAATAACCAATCCATTAGGTACATTGAACTCTTGGAACATATTTTGTATAGTCTTAGTCTCTTTTGAGACAATCAGCCTAATTGAACAGAATTCGCCGACGTGAATATCTGGAGCCTTTCTATGCGCGTACACGATTCTAATCTAGAATGCATTAGCCTACCCTGTTTTCTGGCGTGACCACCATCTTTTGTCTACCTGTGTCACTGTTGTGTGATATGGGACTTAGCGTTTTCCCTTTTCAGCTATCTTAAATGAAGTCCCATGATTGAGGTAGAGTTGTCTGCTGTCATTGCTTCGCAGTGGTTGATACGATCAACATTTAATTTCATTGCAGACAGAGAAAATGAAGTAAAAATTATGAATATGAGATAAAGTAGTGTAATTCTACTTGCTTTGTTTATAGATCTAATTGCTAAACGTTTTTCCGTAATAAAGTGAAAGTAGAGCTGAGTGTGGTATTAAGCAAGCAGTACAAAACGCTTTCTTTTTTTCTATTAGACTTAAGCCCACCCTTTATGATTAAAGAACCTACCTCTTTAAGAACAAAAGTTAAATTTTGTAGATGGCGATGCTCATATCCTGGACTTAGTATTACGGTAACCTATTAGCGTGGGAGTTTTTGCAAATGTTGATGAACGACCCGTTATGATAACTGTGCTAGCAATATTACGAGAAATTCCTCGGCAAAAATCCACAGGATTGTGCTAAATATAGCCTGGTATACAAATAATTTTGAACGGGTTTGCTTTGTAGATGATTAATCGTCGTTTTGGTAAGCCACTCCTTAATTGAGAGCTCCTTAAGCGAACACTCCTTCGCAGTGTAGTCAGAAATTTTTGTCTCATTACATTTCAGACCAAATGTTTGTGGCTCAGGCTTCCGAAGACAGTGCTGCCCTGGTTGGAGGCTAGATAAAAATGGCCTTTGTACGCAAGGTATGACCATCCTTGCACTAGGTCAATATTGATTTACGTTAGATGTATCATGTAATGATTCCATCGTGTTTTCATTTTACATGTGGCTCGTAGAAGCTTGTTTATAGGAACGTGTAAAGTTAAACCAATAAAAATCTGAACAGGCATTTTATTATCGGGATTCCAATTATGAACTAATACTTTTTTCTTCTGTGGAATTTATTAAGTTTAACGGCCTGTTATCTTTGCAATTATCACTTTTTATCTTTTGGCCTGCTTTGGTTGTTACATTCTAATTGTTATTATTATTTCTACAAATGCTGTTTTTTTGTTGTCATTCCTTATATTACCGTTTTGTTTGTAAGGCCCCATTGTAACTTTGCTTAAATTAATGAAGAGTGATTGAGCATGACTTTTCTTCAGCTGTTTGCCGAACCAATTGCGGTTTTGGAATCTGCAGAAGTCCCAACCTCTGTCAATGTGGAAGGAACACATTTGGGCCATCGTGTTCACACTTACAGCCAGGTAAGTGTTCCATGAACCAATTTGAAGCATTCAATCAAATATTTGAAATGAGATTGACCCCATTTTTGAGTATCAGAAGAGAAGTCATTGCTTTTGTAATTCATACTCGAGCACCAAGATGTCTTCTCTGATTGGTACAGCGTATCTCAAACAACGGGGTGCATGCTAGAGAGGGCGTGCATGCTCCAAGGGGAACAGGCATAAATTCACAATTTTCATAGATAATGGTCTTATTTATAGCGAGTGGGGAGCACGAAATATTTTCTCTTGCCATAAGGGCCTTGCAAGAAATAATTGAGAAGCACTGGATTAGTAGGAGTTTCTGGTTAGAAGGAAATATTTTGATCCTTTCGCTATCATCAATGCCTTTAAGAAAATGATGCAAGAGCATCAATTTGGACATTCTCCTGTTCCTAGGGATGCTCCTGTTCTTATGAGGGATAGCTCTGCATTGGCTGGGTTTGCACGTGTGATTCAAGATCTGTTTATCCCAAATACAAACACGATGAAAACTGGTTCCTAGCAGCTGAAGTACGTCCAATGTCTCATTTAGGCTAAAATAGAATATAACAGAGTCATGAATACGAATAGGGACAGTCCGCTACTTTTGAAGTTGTGACAACGAAGTTCATTTCGTATTGTACGATTGCTTATTGGACAGTGATGCTGGCGCAGACATTATAGGCACACGTATACATTTGGGGTATCATAGTTCACACCGGCACTAATGATGCAAACAGTACGTTGTGTTTCATTGTTATCGGCAAGCTTGCTAGTAGTCCCACCACGAACCTGTTGAAGAGTGGAGTAGATATGTGAAGTATAGGTTGACTTGCTGGCTACTTTTAGTGAATGTGTGTAAAATAAGACAGACTTCGAGTTATTCAAACCTGCAGCATATGCTACAATGTATTTACTGCTTTGCACTCTAACCTGATACACTCCTTAAATCCATTTGTGTGTTGCTGGTGACAGCATTGGTACCACCACTTTCCTACAAAAACACTAGGCCCATTATCTAATATAATGCGATTTGGCAGCGGCTGCCCAATATTGGGGACCATCGTTGGTGTGGTAGCTTTATCTCATTAGGCTTAGGCCAAAATCATTCGGCTTGACAAGCAATTCATTCTAATATTTATTGCTTTCTCTTGGGAATGTTATTATTTCTGGTTGGTAATGAATTTTGAAAGAAATTCTATTTTTTTCATTTATTAACTTCGTCATTGTTAATAGACCTTTTTCTTGCTTCCTAATGAGTTGTGCGACCTAGTTGTTGAATATGCAGCGGTTTTATTGTGAATTATCAAGTGGCCACCATTAGGATAAAGCTCCTTGCTAACAACTTCGGTTTATTCCTTTGGATACAAAATGTACCCCAAAGAAAATGTATACAATACATACTTGGACAAAACCTTTACGAAACGAGGACCTTATGGCAGAAATTGCGATTGCAAACCTAACATCATAATTTGGCTTTTAGGAAGAGAACTATTTAAACAGTCTAGATCATAGTCCCTTAGATATCAACCTTAGGAAAGCATACAAGGATAAACAAGAGAAATATATACCACTCATTACTAGCATGCAACGTATATAGAAAGGATATAGTCACGAATTAGTAATCAAAGCTGTGGGAGCTATGGGTGCAACACCATGGAGCTTAGAAAAGGGCCTAAAGAAATTGAACTTTGAGCAAGGTTGAATTATTGCTACTATAGAGCAGCTGCTAAGCAACACTCATTGAGACGTTAAAGTGAGTATGAACGAATTGTGGAACATCGAACACTGACCCATGACATTGTAAGCTGAATTTACTTATAAATTGTGCATATTTCAGAGAGTAGACATTTCCATACTGGATACTCTTCATTTCCCTTCTCCGAAAGCCCTATATTCATTGCTTGTATCCGGTTGGAGTTCCTGCTGGCTTTCGGCAAGAAAATTTTCTTTCTTGATTAAGAAATGAAAATTTCATTCAAGGATTTGAGGTTCTGGTTAGATGAATACTATCTTATCTGTTGGAATGATTCAATATCTCATTCTTGTTGAAGGCTTTGGCGCATGCCGATATCCTTGCCGGAACGGAGGCCAATGTCGGAAACAAGGCTGTCTTTGCAGACGCGGATTTGTTGGGAGATACTGTGAAAAACGTACGTAATATATAATAATATTGTAATTGCTATGGGTATGCTGATGTCTTGAGTGAAATCTACTCCGTCCCTTCTGCTGCTGCACAGTGGCTTTGTGATGTGTTTTCTCTCTTTGTACTTTGGTCCACTTGTGGATGCAATACTGATTTACACATTTTTTTATAAGAAACTGGTTTATAAGAAACGAGTACGAGGCTGGTCAAAAATTGAGAAACTCTAGTACTTTGCTCAAGAAAAATTGAGAAACTGTACAATATCAATTTTTCTAAAAAAGAATAAATTGAATTGCTTTCACTCGTTGATTTGTACGATTTTTGTTTGAAAAAGAGTATGTAACTTGTGGTTTTGATCTGTTTGGACATTTATCGTGACGTTGAGCGGTTATATCCACCCAGAAATGCTCGATTTTCAAACAATAGGGTGAGTTGGTCTCGAAAATAAGAAACTAATTAAGAAACTTTTAGCGCTAGGTGCCGATCGTAGTTTCTTATAAAAAAACGTGTACTTGCATTGCAAGCACGTAACTGGAGGAAATGTTCTGGATGGGCAAAATCTTCCTGTACGATCACTGTGGAGGCGCAAAAGCCGTATTTTGTTATGTAAATATCCTGGTTAATAATGATATTGGGGAAGCGTTGCCCCCCGTGCCCCCTGCAGCTACATGCCTGCTTCATGGATCGAACCCCATTGTAGTTGCAAGTTTTTGTTATCCTGATGTTTTTGTAAGTTGAATTGAGCTGTAACAAAACTATTATCTTTTCACAGCCTTGTGCAGACTGCGTTGTCTCAACAATGGACGATGCATTTCTCCCAACAGATGTTCTTGTCCATATGGATTTTCTGGTCGAAGATGCGAGCTTGGTATGTCCTTTAGTCAAACTGTTTCATGTTCTGATTGTGTCGTTAGGAGGTCCTGCCTGATATGTGTCATGTGGGAGGAAACACTATTGATGCACTAAAATTGCTAATAGTCTTGGACACACAGGTAGTCTAATATAACCATAAGCTGGTGTGAGAAAACAGTTTCTATTTAAAAACGTGGTGTTAGGAGTTGAGGTATTTTTATTGGGATTTACATATTTTTGATCTATATGCGTTGAGCCACTTTTCCAAGTGGAAAGGAAACTGTGAAAATATCCTTAAATATGACTGATATTTAGCACGTATCGAGAATGTACTCAAGAATGTGAAGATTCGGAGAATTAATGTGGATTATTTTCAGTTTTGGGTGTCCTATTTACTTTTGGAAGAAAATATATATATTTGTCTATATGTATGTATCTATGTATGTATGTGTGTGTGTGTGTGTCTATATATATATATATATATATATTTGTCTATCTGTATGTATATGTATATATATATATATATATATATATAAATATATATATATATATATATTTACATATAAATATATGTATAAATATATGTATATATATATATTTATTTATTTATGTATTTATTTATTTATTTATTTATGTGTTTATTTATTGATATATTGATACTTGAATTCGTTCAAATATTACTATTATGGACTCACTTATTTGTTACTGCTGTTTTGATGTAGATTATCGACTTGGCGAATGTTTCACTAAAGTAGAGAATATGATGTGCATGAATCGACTGCTTGGTGTTAAATGCACAAAGGTAGCCTGCTGTGCCACTGTTGGTAAGGCATGGGGAGTGCCTTGCAGACTCTGTCCGAAGAATTTACGTATGTCGTCTTTGTTGTTACACTTTTTACATCCATCAGTTGGTCATTTGATAAAGGCCAATGATCGAGCATTGACCCAAAAATTGTTGTCTTTAAATGGATTGTCAATGCAGGGCCATTGTTGAACCAGGGATGGATCGAAAGGGGGCTGGGGGTCATGGTTCCCCTAGACGACAATAGTGTCTATAGCAAGCAATTGTTTTTAGAAACTTCTCACTTGTAGAATCACTAGAATGAATCAGATGACCTTCTAAGTCCAACTCTGTATCCCCGCCCCTACATTCAACTCCTTATTTGAATAATTCAACGATTGTTGGCTCTATTTTGGAAGATTTTTAAGCGACCCAACTTTGCTAATGCCCACTGCCTTAGTAGTAAGTGAACTTTGAATTGTTTCGCCAGACCTAGTAGTAGATGGGAGTGGAATAAGGGAAGGGGGAGGAGAAGTCTGAAATATCCGCAGATTGGGGGTTATTTGGAACCCACTAGGGAATGTGGTGGTCATAGTGGGATAATCAGCATTGTGTTGTGTCGTTTTGCCATAGAAATTATTTTTAAGGTAGTTACTTTGGGCCTTGTTTTTTGTAGTATTTGCAATTTTGCAGATTGAGCATTAGTTCTAGCACAGTCCGTACATTTTTCGGCCTAAAATGTACAGACTTTATCAGCTCACGCATATGTCCCCAGTGTTTTGGAAGACCTTCCTTGCATTTCTCATGATTGATATTTGCCTGTCTTTAAATCAATCCATCTTTCGATCCCTTTGTCTGTCCCAAAAATTTTGTATTCTCATGAATATGTTTCTAGGCCTGCTCCGTTTTTGCACCATGCATATCTGTTGTCTTTTCAAAAACTGAGTGTTGTTAGACTGCAGTTATACAGTGCAGCATTCTTGTTCACAACAGGAAGGGCGTTAAGGGACGTTGACAAATAGACTATTGTTGTTATCATAAGTAAATCAATTGGCAAATGAGTTAGGATACCTCAATAACTACAAAATCGTTTCAGGACTAACTTTTAGAAATGTATTTATAAATTATTTAACTCTCACAATGAACGCGGTTTTTAATCCTGTTTTTGATGTGTACGCTTCCTTTTCAGCTTGCCAACGTGGTTATATTCCAAACATCAAGCTGAAAAAGTGTGAAGGTGGGTCAATCAGTTGTTTATCAATGCATTTAATTTAGCTGTGCTCCAGTCTTAGATTGTTTTTCACGCTCTTTGCAACTACGAAAGGATAGACTTGTTAATCCCTCTTCTTTCAAGCGTATTCCGCGCGCTGCCTTTGCGATATGACTTGTTCATCTTTATTCGTCCATGACTCACATATACCCAAAGAGAATGGAAATTGTCATCCACCAATCTGTTCTGTTTTGTCAACCAATTAGTAATTGCGTGGAGGAATGAATAGTGAATAAGTGAATGAATAAATGAATAGACGAGTAAATGAATAGACGAGTAAATGAATAGACGAATAAATGAATAGATGAATAAATGAATGAATTGATGAATTAATGAATGTATGAATGGATGATTTAATGAGTGGGTGAATTAATGAATTAATTAAAGAATGGATGGATGGTCATCTATAAATACCAGTGACGTCAAATAAGTTTGAAAGGAGTTAATTCGAATAGAGACAATTTTATGATTTTAATGATGTGTAGATGATAAAAATGTGTAGATGAGAGAGGTATATAAATGTGGAAGGTTTGTATATTTCAAAATGTTTCAGAAATCTAACTATTGATTCTTAAATTTTGAAAGCATCCAACAGTTTTTCGCCTGTATGACCTGATGAAAATCTTTTTGGATTTGAAAGTCACCCTACTGCAAAGGTTTTTGTAGTAGACCATTATATATTAGTAGAAATTTCCAATCGCCATCAAGAAAGTTCTCTGCAGGTACATAATAACCTACTGCTTTTCCAAGGAGAGAATGGAGTAAAAAGAGCATTCCTAACCAATCTTTTTGCAGCACCAGCGCTGTGTTTATACCACTGAAAGTTGTTTTTGTTCTATCTGTTCAAGAATATTACAATTCTATTTATGAGCCCATGATTAAAGAGCATAACTCTAACCCTATTACATACTGTCAAGTGCCAAATAAACAGGGGGTTACTAATAGAAAAAAGTCAAAGCCCTTTCCCGCGCCCAATGGCGCATAAGGCGGTGCCTATCTCCGTTTCTATAGCCCTAGGCCACGCGTCTGCGAATGCAGTGAAAGCTGCAGTGGGGAGCTGGTCCACCGGTAGCTCAGCGAGTTTACCTTTCCCATTCCATTCTCATATGTCGAGCGCCAGACGAGAAGGCAGTGAGTACCATTTTAAAAGTCTTTGGTATGACTCGGCTGGGGCTTGAACCCACGACCTACCGGTTGTAAGGCAGACGCTCTACCACTGGGCCATCACTCCGGTTACTAATAGAAGGGGGGTCGGAAAAAATCTGAAATTTAATAAACAAGGGTCAAAATGAATGTGGGAATGTGAGAAAAGACTTTAAGTGGTTATATAAGGACAAAAAGAACAAAAATAGGTTCTCATAAGGCATAAAACTAAAGTATGTACAACTGTACGCTATATTTCCATGAAATTTGGGCGTAAATAGTACTAGCAAAGAAAGGAAATGTAGTGGGGGGTTTGTAAAAAGGTCAATTTCCTTACACTAATAAACGGGGGTCCTCATAAGGTCTGGGGAGTTGGAAAAAGTCGAAAAATTAATAAGCTGGGGGATATTTATTTGGCACCTGAGAGTACCATCATTGGCTTATTTATGATAAGTCTTGAACGATGTCAACAACACGAATTTTCAACGGGAGATTGTTCCAAGGACTAACTGCAGCATAGACGAAAGTTCTAGCAGCCACTGTTGAATTCTTGGAAAGAGGAGTTTGTGACAGCAGCTTACTACTCGATCTGAGAGTTCTTTTAATATACTTAGTTGGTATTAAATCAAAAGCTATCATTTTGCATGTCTTGCGACAATGTATCTTTAGTTTGAATTATTATTTGAGCAAAATTTACGTACTTTTTGCCCTCATTTAAACTTGGTTTGTTTTTAGATGCCAATGAATGTACTATGATTCCAAATATCTGTGCTGGTGGCACCTGTGTTAATACTTTGGGGAGTTACAAATGTCGGTGTGGCAGTGGAAGAGTATATGATAGCGACAGGCATCGTTGCGCAGGTTTGAAGTTATTCTGTTTTGCAATATAAACAAAAAATTTTTTTTATAAAATAAGAAACTGGTTTAGAAGAAACGAGTACGAGGCTGGTCAACAATTGAAGAACTCTAGCACTTTGCTAATGAAGAACTAAGAAACTGTAAAATCTTATTGAATTGAATTGCTTCCACTCGATAATTTGTATAATTTTTGTTGTGAAATGATGGATCTTGTGATTTTCATCTGCTTTGAAATTTTTCGTTACGATGAGCGTTTATATCCACAGAGAAGTGTTCGTCTTTCAAAAAGTAAGGTAGGTTTCGGTCCCGGAAATGAAAAATTATTTTAGAAGATTTCGTACAAAAATTCGAAAATTTTCATAACAATGTAAGAAACGTTTAGTACTAGGTACCTACCTAAGTTTCTTATTGAAAAAAGCGTTTACCCCTGCCAGTACGTTTGTTTGTAATATGTAAAACTTCACAAGCACACTTAAGAGGTTTTACTAAATTGAATATCACTTTGCTTAATGCAGGGTTCGTACAGTCAGGGAAAATCAGGGAGAATGTTAAAGTCTTTAGAAAAGTCAGGGAAAATCAGGGAGAATTTTAAAGTCTTTAGAAAAGTCAGGGAAAATCAGGGAGAATTTTAAAGTCTTAAGAAAAATCAGTGAGAATTTGAAAGTCTTTAGAAAAGTCAGTTAGAATCAAGGAGAATTTTAAAGTCTTAAGAACAGTCAGGGAAGTCAGGGAACTTTTTCCATTGTCTGGAAAAGTGAATGTTTTCCTGAAAAAATCAGGGAATTTTTATTTCTCTTGAATGTTTGTGAAACCCCAACTCATGACTGTACATGATGCTTGACAGTATCGATAATGTAGTTGAATAGTAGGTTTAAAAAGGTAAAACTAAAAGTTCGTTAAAATAGTTTTATTTTGAATATGCTGAGAAAAATTTTTCACTGACTAAGTA